>JAODAL010007195.1:0-127214 GCA_025379985.1 Phyllomedusa bahiana | reverse complement strand
TGGTAGGGGGGGGGGGGGGGTTTGGGTTTCCCCGGCACAGCTTGGTGGGGGGGGACTATTTTTGTCATGGTGGGTGGCGGGGTCATGTCCGGACAGAGAAAGAAAAAAAAAGAGAAGAGAACAACTCCATCAGAGATGAGTTCCTGTGAGTCCTTGCTGTAGGGGTCATTTTACTTCTGTTTTTGAGTCAGTGCTGTGTTCATTGATGGGCCCACTACGGGGATGGGGGATTGGGGGGTTGTAGGTTAGTGGTGTTAAATGTGCAGTGGGGCTTGCCCCGTTTGTGTGCCCGACTTGTGATGGGGGGTTCTCTGCACCACTGTTTTTTTTCTTGCTTGTTGGTGCTTTTTCACACGAGCGGTTTTGGGTGTTTTTTGATGCGTTTTTTATTTTTTTCGTTTTTTTCCCCAATCTGGCCCTGGTAGGAGGGATGTATAAGCACTGCTCATTTTTGGTAAGTACATGTGTTTGCAAAGTTTTGGCAATATCTATTCAATGGGTTTAAAAATTTTGTTGTGTACCCCCCTTTAATTATCGCTGACCTATTCCCATGTTACTGTAACCTTCTTTGTGAGGTGTGCGCCATTGTCTTGCACTTTTTTTCTTCCATGCTGAATTTGGAGAGTTTCCGTTGTAAAAGTTAAAGCAAAGAGATTACAGCATCATCACTGTCCTCGTCTTCAGTTACTCGTTGTTACTAAACAAGGGGCCTTTGTTTGAAAATGTTGAAGTAGACTGTCCTTGTTGTCCAAGCAACCCTCAGGGCTTCATAGAACCAATCAGTCCATAGCAACTAATCGAGCCCTAGCAACCAATCAAAGTCATAACAACCATTTATAGCAATAGCAACCAACAGAACCCTAGCAAAAAGGCCCCTGGCAAAAAAACCAGAGCCCCTAGAACCAATCAAGCTCATAGCAACCAGCGGAAAAAGCAACTAATAGAGCTCATAGCAACCAATCAGAGCCCAAAAACAACCAATCGAGCCCCATGCAACTAATCAGGCCCCTAGAAACCCTCACAGTCTAACAACCAATGATAGCTAATAGCAACCAACCAGAGCCCATAGCAACCAACCAGAACCCATAGCAACCAATCAGAGCTCATAGCAACCAGACGGCATAACAACTAATCAGAGCTCATAGCAACCAATCAGAGCCCAAAGCAACCAATCAGAGCCCAAAGCAACCAATCAGAGCCCATAGCAACCAATCAGAGCTCAGGGCAACCAATGAGAGCTCTTAGATGCCCTTAGACCATCTCTCTAAATTAACTGAGAGACGGTGCCACGGGCCACCTCACTTTGATCGGGGCCCCTGCGGCAAAATCACAGGGTCCTGATTGTGAAGGCTTTCATCGCAACCATGTTTTCTATTTTACTACTTTCTTCCCCAGGCAGGAAGTAGTAAAGCCTTTATATTTGTACACCCTATTGCATTGTATTACAAAAATTCCCTCTCACTCAAGTTCGTGGATTTTAGTGCAAAAAAGTTATTGGTCGCAGAAAATGGTGCTGTGGCGCAAATGTCAAAAATAGAAAATGTTTGGAATTTTTTTTATGGTACCAAAACATAACAAAAACCATACATGTTTGGTATTACTGGATTCATATCAACCTGCAGAATGCAGGTAATACATCATTTTTATTGAAGATTGAACGGTGTAAAAGCAAAACACCCGCAAACATTTCGCAAGAACGTTTTTTTCACATTTTGCCCCACTTTTTTGCGGTTTGCTAATATATTCTATGGCAGGATGAATGATACCATTAGAAAGTAAATGTTGTCCTACAAAATAAAAGCCCTCATATGACTGTGTAGATGAAGAAATGAAAAAACTCTCCTGGAGGAGAGGAACCAATAAATTGGTCGGTGTGAGGATTTACTTGCCATTCAGACCTCACTGACTGTTTTGCATAAAGCAAGGGCTTATGGGAAAAGAGCTGAGGAGCTCCACAGCGCACTCTATTGGATGTAGTTATCCTCAGTTCACACGTAGCTCGCAGGAGCCTTGCAATGTGAACGGGATTTGAAAAACCAAACAGTTAAGTTTTAACTACAGACAGCCTGTTTTGGGGGGTATTTGCCTCTCCTCAGTGCAGTGTAGAACTTACTGGTTGGCTGGGTGAGAGGCAAGAGTGGCTTCGAAAGGGGACAAAACTCTCCTTGAGGAGAGGAACCAATCAAGTGGTCGGTGTGAGGGTTTACTTGCCATTCAGACCTCACTTACTGTTTTGCATAAAGCAAAGGCTTATGGGAAAAGATCTGAGGGCTCCACAGCGCACTCTATTGGGGTGTAGTTATCCTCAGTTCACATGTAGCTCGCAGGAGCTAGCAATGTTTAAAAGGGATTTGAGCCAAAACCAGTTAAGTTCAACTAAAAGACAGTTTTCGGGGTATTTGCCCTCATCCGTGCAGTGTAGAACTTACTGGTTGGCTGGGTGAGAGGCAAGAGTGGCTTCAGAAGGCGAAAATCTCTCCTTCAGGAGAGGAACCAATAAATTGGTCGGTGTGAGGGTTTACTTGCCATTCAGACCTCAGATGAAGAAGTAAAAAAGTCATGGCTCCGGGAAGACGAGGAGGGAAAAACAAATTTGAAAAAAAAAAAAAAAATAGACCTCGGCATTAAGGGGTTAATAGTGGACTATCCGACAGTCTGTATGAAGGTGTCCCACAACATTTATAAATGTGTCGCATTCTATAGCACCAGTAGTCTCAGCCTTGCCACTTTGAAACGGGTATGGATTTGCACTACAGTTTTGCACCAAACTTTTTGCACATTGTACAAATCTGGCGCAACATGTACCTGCATCTTTGGAGCATTCAAAGGTGTTGTCTGGCCCAGATTGCGGCAAGTTTTGGTGTATAACAATTCATACATCTATAGAACAGGATGTGTTTGGCTCAAAGTACGCCAAAAAATGGCGCAGCCCCGTTCATATGTGTCGCCCTCATGGTTTGTGCATATATCAGATATTAATGCAGACCTCGAGAAAGATTCCACAGAGAATCTGATGTGTTCCACACACCCTTTTTAAATGGGAAAACCGTTTGTCAGTGTTAGGCCATGTTCATGGGCCCTTTTAAAGGGAAAGTATTTCAGTCCAAAAATTGGCGTACTGCGCGAATTAGGTGGAATACGCCCCGTCTTACGGTAATCCCGTTCTCTAGAGAACTATGGATTAGTCTCCTCTCCCCGCTCGGGAAATCCGCCGGGGGGGGGGGGGGGGGGGAGATAAGTAACATGTCATTTATGCGGGTTTTTACGCGCCGCTAGTAATGATAGTCTATGGCCGGCGAGGGGTGCCGGCCTCCCGTCCCCCCCCCCGTCCCCGGTAATTGCGGGGGTAATTTAGCTCGAATTTAAAGCGGTTAATATAGCCTCACGATAGAAAAATAAGTGGCGTCACTTGTTTGATGTGGAGTCCGCTTAAAATCTGCGTTGGACAGATGAGATATGGGTTTGTCCCACTGAATAAGGGCTAATCCATGTCATAAAGGGGGCCATAGTCTGCCGCTTCATTCTACAGTTTGATTCTACAATTTCAATAGTGCAGATTTTAGATGGAGGTTCCACAGCAGTAAAAATGAAAAAAAAATTCTGTGAGTGTTGGCCAAGAAAAAAGTGTTTTCTTTTTTTGGGAATTTGGGTCAGATACATATTGTCTGTGCGCACAAGAGGCCCCCATTGGACTGCCCCCCTTTCCCCTGTCCAGCCCGGGGATGCATTTGTGTCAGAGTCCCCACCCCAGTCACTGCCATCGTCTGCTAACCTCCCCTGCTCCATGCTGCCGTCCAGCATAGTCATTTCCCTTCCCCAATGTCCGGCCACCTTCCCCTTTACTAGGACTCCTGCCTTGGCAACCTTTGTTAGATTGTTGGTGTACCAGTGCTAGCGTTTGTCTCAGTTCCCATGTTGTGCTTTCCGGTGTTTGACCTTTGCAAAGCATTGATTTTTGCTTTGCTTCCCCATGGGCCCTGACCTCCTTGCCAGTGACCTGGATTCCCCTCTGTTTGCTTCCCTGTCCCCAATTTGGCCTTGGGTGTTCCCCACAAGGACGAATGGGGGTAGTTACCTGGGTGTCTCCTGCAGCCAAGTCCACCAGTCTTGCGGGGGCCTCCTTTAAATTCTGTGGGGCTGGTTAGTACCATCCCTCACGGCGACCCAGTAGATTCACCCCTTCAGCTGTGACACATACCATAGCATGTACTACTTTTGCAATTTGCACTAATTTAATTTGTTCTTCCTTTGTCAGCTGGATCAAAATGGATAAATCATTCATGTCCATTGTGGAAATCATGATGTTGGTGCATACAGAGACTGAGATGTGGTAATTATACCTGTAAGCACCTTCTTCCCTATACCCAATCTACTCATAGGATATTACATTTGGCAGCTACTGCATGGATTAGACCGCACTGTTCACTTCATTCAGCTTTAATTGCTGTTTTTTGTGATTAAAATGACTTAATTTTCACATGATTACTTTTTATTGCTTATAAATATGTATTGCACTTTGCATGTCCCTGCCCCGGGCTAGGCGCAGAACATCTGGGATTAGTCTATGATACATAAACTCTAGCTCAGGCTTTGATCTGAGAACTCTTTAAACAATATACAAATTACTTTGGTGTGGCATTATAGGTCATTGCCAGTGCACAATTCACATTTACCGCCCTATAAATTACCTCCAAAACATTTATCAAGAGCCCCAGAAGCAACAGGAGCCCCAGTCAATGGGGGATACGGCTGTAACATACTGTTCTGATTGTAATATACAATTGGCAAAAAGCAACTGCAACAGAAGTTTTATTGGCTGTCCTACATGGATGCGAATAATTCACGACTCTCTCTACAACGTCGGTCGAGTGTTTATGTTATGGATGATCTACAAGTCTGGAATACGGCCGGCGGCTATGAATTACAAATACAAAGTAATTTAAAAGTTGTGAACCATAAAAGTGCAGAGAGGTATTGCAAAGTTTTTACGTGCTCTGACGAACGTTAGAAGGACGCTCGTCAGACAGGGGTGTATGTGGGAATCATAGGGCCAAACAGCAAATCTCAGAAGGGGCCCTACCTCTGCCTCATCCCCAGTGAGACCTCTGGCTCTCACCCATATAGCTGCATATAACTGAATGGTTCATAAGAAACCATCAACCAATCTTTTTTTATCCAACTATGACCCCATCATTCCTCGGACAATAGGTCTATCCTGTACTGTCCTCCCATCACTCATCCAACTCACTTCTTGACTGGCTACAGTCTGGTTTCCGAACTGATGACTACTGAAACTGCCCTGAAACAGAAGTCAATAATGAGTCAATGACTGCCAAAGTATGGTGTCATTACTTTGTGCTCCTAGACCTATCCTTTAACAGTTGACCATTTATTACACCTAAAAGTTTTCTTGGCATCACAGACTTGGCTCTTTCTGAGATATCCCCATACCTCAACATTTAGGGCAATATGTAAGAAAGTTGGCGCCTTGACACAATTTTTCACATCTTTTTCCCGTGTAAAATGTGCCTAAATATATGAAAGTGATGAAAGCACACTCATAAATGTCACCTAAGGTTTGAGACGCCTCAAATCTATGTTTGGCGCATTAGTAATGGAACTAGAGATGGGCGAATTGATTCTAACGAAGTGGAATTCGTTTAGAATTTCAGGAAAACTTCGGTTCTGAACGGAAGAATCGAAATTTGGGTACTTGGGGTGAAGAAGTGTGCTTTTGATTTTTTAAAAGGGCTGCGAGCACATGGCGTACTGGGGAAAAAGCACTCTGGGAGGAAGAAGGGCATGGGCCTGCTTTGGGACAGGGTGCAGAGGTAAAACCCAAATCAGGGCCGGGGGGGATTCTGTGACGTCACCGACTATATAAGTCCGGGCACGACGTGGGGCTAAAACCGTTCCAAATGTATGATGGGAAAAAGGTGCTGCCGCGGCTGTTGTAATAGCTCTTACTGAAAAATGATTTTTATTACAGGGGTTTTTTGGGGGTGTTGTTCGCTTGCCCAGAGACGGCTTCTCTTAAGTTCTTTTTCTGAATTTGTGGGGTATTGGATCTAAAGTCCAGTTTTGCGTCCAGGCAGCTGCATATAATTTTAATGTTTATCTGCTCCCCCAGAAACATTAAATTTCCAAGGGTTATCTAACCCTTTTCCCTTTGTTGAAATTCTTTTAAAAGAAACAGCATTTTTAAAATTACAATACCCATTTTTGGGGGCCAAATTTTTTTTGGGGGCAATTTACATCCGGGGGTTTTTAATTAAGCGTTGTTCTCCCCATTTTTGGTCACTAAAAGAAGCGTCTTTTTTCACTGCCAAAAAAGCCCATTTTTCCTGTGGGCATTTTTCAAAAGCAAAGGTTAATTACAATTTTTTTCTTGTTTTTGTAGCGTAAAAAACAGCCATTGTAAAAAGTTTAAAAAGGGAAGTATTTTGGGGTTTGCTCAATTGTTTGGCGAATTTACATCCGGGGGTTAAATTTTAACCCCTTGTTTTGCGTTTGTGGTGACTAAAAATAAACCGTTTTTCACCCAAAAAAGACTTTTTTCCCGTAGATAATTTAACAAGGGGAAAGGTTTAAATTTACAGGTTTTCCCTTTGTTGTGTAGCGAAAAAAACATGCAATTGAAACCCAGCTAAAAAGGGTTTGGTAGTTTGTTGGTTGCTCAATTTTTTGCGCAATTTCCCATCCGGGGTTTTAATTAAGCGTTGTTCTGCTGCTGTGGTACTAAAAAAAAAACCGGGTCTTTAAACCGCCAAAAAGACATTTTTCCGTACATAATTAAACAAGCAAAGGGTTTAAATTTACTTTTTTTCCCTTGTTGTGTAGGGGTTAAAAAACATGAAATTTTGTAACACTTTTTTACAAAGTGGTATTTTGGGGTTTGCTCAATTCTTTTGCGCAATTTACACCCAAAAGGGTTTAAAATAAGTATTTTTCTGCATTTTAAAATCAGTAAAAGAAATTTTCTTTTTCACCCCCAAAGAAGAAATTCTGTAGCATTTTTTCATACCCAAAAGGGTTTAATTTAAAAAGCCTTTTTTGTGCTTTTCCCATTCGGGTAAAATAACAGAGTTTTTAAACGGCACATACAAGAAAAATTTTTTCCGGGCCCTTTTTGGTGGGGGCCCAATTTATATCCAAGGGTTCCCCAAGGCTTGTTACTGGGTTCATTTGGAGTAAAATACGGGTGTGTATTTTTTCTTTAAAACAGATATCTTTCATAAAAACGGGTGTTTTTCATTTTAAAACAAACGTATGTCGTGGGGGAGAGGGGGGGGGGGCCTTTTCCCACCTGGGTGGGCAGAGGCAAAAACTTTCCTGGGCGGGCCCCAGGTCGCAGCAAGCAAGGGGGTCCCCAAGCGGGGGGGTAAACTCATTTACCCCACAACTCCCGCGGGTCATCTAGGGGACCGTGTTTTGTTCAAAAACCCCAAGGTTCTTGATTGGTTGATAGATCTTTCCACTTCTCCCGGGATGCTTTTGAAAACCCCCAGCCAAAGCCCGGGGGGAAAAGTAAGACACCAAACCTTAGTTGGCTTTGGCCCGGGGGGGGGGGTCAGGGGGGCCTTTCCCTTTCCTAAAACCGCCCTTGCCCCTTTTTCCGGGGTTCCCTCAGCCAGAGTTTACTATGTGGTCTGGGCTCAGCGCCCACATATAGGGGGGGAAAAGGAAAAAATTTGGGGGGCAGCCCGCAAGTATTTGGCAGGGAAGAAAGGGGGCCAATATCCCCTGCTTCTTGATTAGGCGGAAAAAGTATGGGATGTTGAGAAGGGCATGGGAGGTCATTTTTTGTGAGGGGTCAGCCTCTGAAATACCAAGACGGTGAGGGAGGACGCGGGGAGTGAGGTTTTTGAAACACAAATAGATGATGATGTACCCCAAAAACCGCATTTGGGGGACCCGGGGGGGGGGGCAAGGGCTTCATCCCCATAAAGGAGAAGAGGGCTTTCAGCTTGCCGTCAGGCAGCGGGGGCGGGTCAGAAAGTGGGTTGTTTTTGGCCTTTGAGTAGCAGGATGGGCAGCAGTGTGATTGGGGACCCAAGGGAGGGGGTAAAAAAAAAAAACTTCGCAGGTCCAAGAAAGTACCCGGCCCACAGGGGTCAGCGAGGGGCGCGGCGACAATAGTCACTCAGTGGGGACCCGTTGGTGGAAAAATCGTTAACTGGGCCCGGGTTGTGGCGGGGTTCTTTGCTAAAAACCCCGGAGGAGCGAATAGGGGTTTATATTTTAGAATCTTTAAGCAGAAAGGGGAAGCGGGGCCCCCAGGGAGCTAATTTGGCACCAGGCTCGGGGTAAAACACTTTGCAGCGTAACCTTTGGTGGCCGGGGGAGAAACGTGGCTCAGTTGGGTGGGTCCACCCTGCCGCCCCCAGAAACAACAGCAGCGCCCCCAGTGGAAAAATTTGCCATTGCAGAAGTTTAAGGTTTCCCCACCTCTGCAAAAAAGGGAGCTGTTTCCTTTTTTTTTGCATCATCCCCCGGTCCGGGAGGCCCCTGTTTCCCATACTCAGGGCCGCCCAGCAGCCTTTCAGCGAGGCGATTGCAAAGAGACAACGTATGCGCCAACCTTCCTAAGGGCCAGATAAAGGGGTGCCCTGCCCCAAGGGTTGTTGGTGCTGCATCCTTCCTTTCAAAAAATGGGGGAAACCTCGCCCCTTTTAAAGGGGAAAAACTAATGGCTTTTTCCCCACCCGGGAAAATGGGGGTTTTCCCAAAGCCGTAATTTTTTTTCCCAAAAGGCTTTTACCAGCATTTCTTTAAATTTGTAGAAACGAAGGTGGGCCAGCCCTTGAGCTTATGGGTTTTTGGTCTGGAGCTGAAATTTACGGTCAGGGCCGAAATTTTTTTTTTTTTGGGCCCCCACTGGGTGAATTTTGTTTCCCTCCCCCGGCACACCAAAAAACTTGGACAGGAGAAGGGCCGTTTTCTCCTCCACGTTGTCAAACTGCGGCCCTGGGGCGATGCCCGGGCCCCTCCTCCTAACCCCCAAACCACCATCTCACCCTCCAAAGTACTGTTTCCATCTTTCAACATGTGTAGGGCACACCCAGTGTCAGCAGTTTTACACCTGGTTCCCTGGGGCGAAAAAAGGTCAAACGGGGGGGAAAAACTCCCTTCCGCGTTTTGGCAGCAAAAAAATTCGATGTGTGGCTTTCTCTGCCCCCAACTGAAAATTCGAACCATGGTGAGGGAAAAATGGGTGGAATATGGTGTCCGTGCGGGCCACGAGGGGGTTTTTTCCCCAGGGCCCCCTGCATGGCACACGTGTTTTAATCGGGTTGTAAAAAGGGGGTTCCTAAAAAGGTCTTCACCGATCTTAAGAAGATTCTAAAAATTGGGCCGGGAAAAATGTGCATGCATTTCCCATCCTTTCCCTACAAAAGCCAGGAAAAACCCTCCTCGAGTTGCAGCGGCGGAATCACCCTTTTCCCCCAAAACCACTCTGATATGCGATGTTTCCCCCCCTTTGGGAAAATTCCGGGCCTGCCCCTGTTGGCCCGACTGTTTTAAAACAGAAAAAAGGCCCCTTTAAACTTTTTGATGATCCAGGGAGACAGGGGGTACTCCCTGTGTAACTTTTGTGAGTAGTGGGGAGCTCATGTGTTTAACCTGCCGTTTGTTGAGGCCATTCGAGGAGGGCCCCGTTATTTTTTTCAGTCGCCAGGACTAGGGGAGAAAAAACGTTCCCTTTCCCCTGCTTCATGTCCTGGGAAAAAACAGATGCCCGAAAAAAATCCCCTTCCCGGGAAGGGGGTGGGAGGGGTGGGAAAATTCTCGCGGGGCCACATGAGGGCCCGGGGGGGACTGAAAGGGGGGGAGGGGGAAAGGGCATTGGGAGAAAAAGCATTGGGCTGGTGAAAAGAATGGATTTTTAATTTTTCCCAGGTGACAAAAAAGGAGGAGCAGGAGCAGCGGGGGAGGTAGATGGAGATGAGGAAGGGCGAGGGGGAAAGATCCGCAAGCACCCTTTGGGAGTTTTAGAGGGAGATGGAGGCAGGGGGCCCTCGGGGGTCACTTGTGAAAATGGCCCGCCGCATGCTGTTTTTCCCGGAAGTGACAGCCGAAAAGTCGCATTGGCCAGAGGGGATAAATTTTGGCCTTTAACCCCTAATTTGGGCCTTCGTTTTTTCCCGGTCCAAAAAAGGGGCCTTTTTCCGCTATTTAGAGGGGGGACAAAATCCAAATATATAGGGAAATTTTCCGTTTGTCAGTTGGGGGCCCCTGCCTATGTGTGTTTATTGTTCCCCCCCCCTGAAAGGGCTGCCGGGGGTTCTTTTAGCGTGAAATATACTGCCGCGGCTGCGGGGGAAAGGGGGGGGGGGTGGAGCAGTTTCCAGCTCCATCAGCAGCAACCCAAGTCTGGAGTCAATGGGAAAAAGAGCCCGTTTCCCTTTTACCCGCCTAGTGAGGAGGGGAGTCGCCGCAAAACAGGAAAAACCTGGGGCAGACCCTGAAACCCAAAAGGTGGGGGCCTTAAATTGGACAAACACTCTGCCACCCCAGTTAAAAAGATTTGGTGGAAATTTCTGGGCAGCCAAAGGATGGGGTGGCCCAACTTGCCCAGGGGGTTTTCAGTGGAGGGAAGCTGTCCTGCCCGGCCAGTAGTGTGGCATCAGAGCGGGTGTTCAGTGCGGCGGGGGCCATCGTTACCCCAAGGAGAACCCACTTGTCCACGGGAAATGTGGAACGACTGACCTTTGTCAAGATGAATCAGACGTGGATCGGCCAGGATTTCCACACACCAATGCCTTAGGCCTCAGACTACATCAGCTATGACGCCTCACCCAAACTGTGAGAAATGAGTCTGGGTTCAAACTACCTGCCTCAGCCACTATTCTGATGCCGCCACCCGCCTGATGCCACACATCTGCTGACAGTTTCTCCATCTCCCACCAACCATCTTTACCAGGGACTGGTATTGCCACCCACCTCCACACTCATTGTGCCACTGTCTGACCTCATGCTGCTGCTGATGCTGCTGCCGTGACCTCCACACTGTGTCATTGTGCCACTCTCTGACCTCATGCTGTTGCTCCTGCCGCCGTCACCTCCACTCACTGTCACTGATAGTCCCCGGCGCCGCCGCTATCCGCCGCCGCCGCCGCCGATCGTTAGGGTCCTAAGCCGCTACCAGTCGCTAAGCTATCGGCTTAGAGGCTTAGGACCTTGGCGACGGCAGCGGTGGCGGGACTAACTGGACGCACATACAGTTAGATGCTTTGGTGGAGCAGAGAGCTCCGCGTAGTACTCTGTGGCCGCAGGCAGGATGCGGCTCTGTGCCGGAGTGCACGGGCGGTGTGCGCGTCATCACGCTGCCCGCGCGCGGCCTGGTGACGTCACACCGCTGAAGAAAAGACCGGGAGCAGAGACCGCGACAGCGGCGGGGAGCGAGGTCAGGTAAGTGCTGTACAGGTTATTAATTAGCTCTATTCATGCTGGGGCCTATTATCTACTGTCATATGTGCAGGGAGGGGGGGCTATTATCAAACTGTTATATGTGCAGGGGGGGGGGTATTATCTACTGTTATATGTGCAGGGGGGGGCTATTATCTACTGTTATATGTGCAGGGAGGGGGGCTATTATCTACTGTTATATGTGCAGGGAGGAATGCTATTATCTACTGTTATATGTGCAGGGAGGGGGGCTATTTTTCTACTTTTACGTGCTGGGAGGAGCTATAAGCTAACTACATATGTGCTGTGAGTCCTATAATCTAGCTATATATTCACTTGCTGTGGGGCATATAAGCTTTCTATATACATGCTGGGTGACCTAAACCTGCCTATATTCCTACTGGGGTATCCATTACCTGCCAATATACCTGCTGGGGGATCCTTTAAACCTGCCAATATACCTGCTGGGGATCCCTTAACTGCAATATACCTTTGATGGATTCCATTAAACCCTGCCATAATAACCTGCTGGGGACCCTAAACCTGCCATATACCTGCTGGGGGCAAAACCTCCTATATACTCGGGATCATAACCTACCTATATACCTACAGGGGGATCCATAACCTGCCTATATACCTACAGGGGGGGATCCATAACCTGCTATATACCTCTGGGGGATCCATAACCTGCCTATATACCTGCTAGGGGATCCATAACCTGCCCATATACCTGCTTGGGGAACAATAACCTGCCTAACTACCTGCTGGGGGACATATAAACTACACACCTACCTACAGGGAGATATATAAAGTATATAACCACCTACTGGGGGGACGTATAACTTACTGGGGGGCCCCTTTTTCCCTTCACGGGGGGAAAACATAATTTACTGCGTGTGAAGTCGCTAACAGTCGTTAAGTCGGTTGTTAAGGCCTCAAGACAAGTCAGTTGATAAGAGTTAGGCCCCGTTCACACGGCTTATTCTGCCGCGGATTGGCGCCGTACTGCGCGCCTGATTTGCGCTTCAATACGGCGCCAATCCGCCGGGACGCAATTACGGGAATCCACTGCTCTCATAGAGAACAGTGGATTCCGTCGCTCCTCCCCGCTCGGCAAAATCCACCGCGGGGGGAGGAAAGTGACATGCACATTATTTTCGGCGCGGACGCGCCGTAAACAATGCATTGTCTAAAGGGGCCGGGAGCGGCGCCCCCCGCGCCCGCTCCGGCCCCGTCCCCGTCCCCCCCCTTATTCACGGCGGGATTTGTGCGCTCATTACGGCGCACAAATCCTTCGGGAATAAGCCGTGTAAACACGGCCATAGCAATCGACTCCGCGGACTCCAGTCGGTTGTTAAGCCAGTTGTTAAGGCCTCAAGTCGATTGTTAAGACCTTAGCAATTAACTCCGGGGACTAGTTTACTGATGTCGCCACCCCGACTCATCAGCTTGTTTTTTTCCAGCTTTCTCTGGCATGACTTTATCAGGCTACATTCCCCTTCAGTTTTTTCTTCAGTTTTTGCCCTCTTAAGTGCCCAGGGAATTTTATAGTGAAGCGATTCTAAGAGCGGCGGCGGCAGTCATGTGCGTGTCATACTAAAACACAACATTGTATGAAGACCAAACCAAGCCTCCTCTGCATATTTAAGCATGAAACAACGTTCTACAGCACCCTGCAGGCTCTGTGCAGTTTGGAAATAGCTGTTTTTTAACGTGATTCGTCCCAAAATAATTTGGAACGAAGTTATTTTTGTCAGGAAATTCGGCGAAGTGAGCGAACCGAATTTTTGAGAAATTCGCCCATCTCTAAATGGAACTTAGTAATGCGCCAAACGTGTATTTGACATACAGCAATAGCCGGCACACCACAGGGTTTGCAGAGTCTTGTGGTGGAACATGCAAGATGACTACCATCATTTCTATTCACTGACAGGCTATTCTAACACTTTTTACTTTATTTCTAGCCTGCTGTGATGTGTTTGTAATCACTGATAATACTACACTAGCTCTGTAAATACATGACTGAGAAAGGGATTTATGGCATATGCTGTATTGGTTTAATTCATTTATATTATTTAATTAATGAACGAATTTTAGATTATATTAATCTTAAATACATTTTACAGGAGAAAATTTTGTATTTTTGGGATCTTATATTTTATTTTAAATTGATATTCTATAATTTATTATGAAATTTATATAATTTAATTTTATATAGTTTGATATTGATCATAAACTACTTTTTATTATTTTACTGGTAGAAGTTGAGAAATAAGGGACATTTTTTGCCCTAATGACAAATCTAGGTCTTTTACGACACCTAGCTTGAAAGGACATGGAAATAGGTCTGCCTGTTCGAGCAGAAATGCGCCTAGTTTTGCCGGGCCACGTTCATAAATGTGTCTTATAGTATGAATGTGGTGTGGCGCCCCCAAAATCCCCACACATCTTTGGCGCATTAGAAAGTGTCTGGTCAGGTGCACAATGCACCAAACATGTTCATTCAGCGTGCCACACATCGGGAAATTAGGCGTACTAATCCAGACTAATCACTTTTGGCACATTTAATGCGAGAACATTAAAACTGACCCTTTCATAAATGTCGCCCTTGGTGTCTCTCCCTCTCACACCACTTTCTCATCTCACTCTCTTCATTCTGGGTGTCTTTTACTCTCCTCTATATAAACACCTTACTTGTACTAAATCAAAATTTCTTGGCTTTTGGTACCATTTCGATGCAGACAACACTCAAATATACCTCTCCAGCCAGTATTTTTCTCCCTGCTTTCCACTGAGTCTATTGTCTATATCATCATTAATCTTTTCCCGCTTTCTAAAACTCAAAATGGAGAAAATGGAGCTCATCATCTTTTCCACCTTGCATTCAACCCCCTTACCAGATCTATCCATCACAGTCAATGGCTCCACAATGTATCCAGTCCCACAAGTCCATTGCTTTCAGATATCCTTTGACCCTACCCTGTCTTTCATACCGTACATCCAAGCCCTTTCCACTGCCTGCCACCTCCACCAGAAAAAACATTTCTTGAATCTGTCTTTTTCTTAAGGGTGCTTTAACACAGCGCAGTTTTGGTGCAGTTTTAAAAGGGTTGTCTCACTACATTGATTCATCTCGCCTCAGTCCTGTTTTCTTGGTGTCACTTTGAATTCAGGGACGTGTTTACTGGCTTCTACTAGGCTGCATTAGAAGAAGACAGGTCTGCAGCTATAGCATAGAGTACTGACAGCCTACCAGGATAGATCAAACAGGTCTGTAGCTAAAAACTGAAAGAAGCTGCTGGGAATAGAGGTAGTTTTATTGGAGCGCACGTAAAACTGCACCAAAACTGCACTGTGTGAAAGCAGCCTAACTGTATAAAAGGGCTGGTTCATTCCATAGTCATCTCCCACCTAAACTACTGCAACATCCTTCTTCATCCAACACTCTTGCTCCCATCCAGTTCAGCCTTAACTTTTTGGTTATTCCACCACTCTGCTTGTTACTTCTCTCCTCCCATTTACCAATCCCTTCACTGGCCACCCATTGCCTAGAAAATTCACTCAAAGCTATAAGCCATTGCATGCGAGGCTCTACATAACCTGTCCCACCATACATCTCTACCTTAATCTCCTGCTATCTTCCCTCACAAAATCTCCAATCCTCACAGGACCCTCTTATCTGCTTTTCTTTTGTCAACTCCTTACTCAACCACCTCCAAGACTTCTCCTGTGCTTCCCCCATACTCTGAAACTCATTTACTCAAGACATCAGACTTTCTCTAACCTTTGAAACCTCCTAAAATAACCTGAAAACTCATCTCTTTAGGAGCCTACACCACCATACAAACACGTCCATCCCCCTCCTACAGTCTCCCACGTCCTCCTTTGTAGTTTGTAAGTTTCCATGGGCAGGGTCCCTTGCCTGTGCGGTTTGCTGGAGGAGTGAGAAGCCGGCCATGTAGTAATCGTTCTGGTAAGGGGTGGTCTTCATGAGTGGTCATATTGGTTGACATCAGACTTCCAGAAATATATCACAAAAGGCTAAGTAGGATTTTATACAGCTGAAGAGAACGACTTTTATGTAAAACGTTTATTTTATTGTCTTAAAAAAAGGTAAGGCAGCTAAATATGATAAAAAAAATATGTGCTAAAGGATTGCATAATATATCTTCATGGTGTTTTTCCTGATACAGAGCTCCAAATCCTCTGCTCTTCTCTATAAAATTGTAAGATAAATGTCAGCATCTAGGTTAATGGATTATTGAGATCAATGATGGCTATTTGCAGCCAGAACTGAATTACTAACCAGGATTGACAGCTGTAGTATGAAAATTAGTGTTGTTCAAAACTGACCCGGTTTAGTTCAACACTGGTTCAAACAAACTTGTTGATAAATTTAGGATGCTCCAAACCTGAATATTTTCACTCTGACCATAAACCTAGCCCTAATCGTGTTCATAACCGTAACGCTAACCCTAACTTGGGGTTTGATTTAGGATTTTTTTTACCAGGCCCTGTTGCTTTCAGTCCAGTGGCGCTTAAGCTTTGACGTCACTTTTGATATCACTTCTGGTCCTACTTGCATTAGGGTCAGAGCTGTAACTTGAAGCTTCGGGGCCCTAGTGCAAAAAAGTGAAATGGGCCCCCCAGCTACCATGTGCCACTTACAATTCTGGTATCTCCTTATGTGGCAGGAGAGCTTTTGGGCCCCCTCAGGCTGCAGGGCCAAGTAAGCAACTGCTACCTCTGCACCCCCTATAGCTACGCCCCTGATTAGGGTAACCAAAGGTGACGATGGGTTAGACGTGAAATGGACTGGGAATGGAGGCCAGAGTTAAGCCCTTCAGACCAGTTAAAAATACTTTAAGGGGTTGTCTAGTAAAAGAGTTACATTTCATTGGGGCAAAGGTGGTCCAAAAAAGAAAAGATAACCTCTGTCCCCCATCGTTGTTGCTCCACGCAAGTCACTCTTCTTGCGTTCCAGGTTTGTGCTCTGACATGATGAATGGAGTGCAAGTTTCTCCTCTGTGTTTGAACCTAGAACCTGGAAGATGCCAGGAGTGGTCTGATGGGAGCTCGGGATAGACAGTGACGGGGGACAGGTTTTTGTTTTTTTTGTTGTGGACCTCCCTAGCCCCAATGAATTTTTTTTTTTACTGGACAATCCCTTTAAGCCTGACCCTAATTTCGGGTGAGAGCATGGTTTAAGGTTTTTGTCAAAACTCTATTTGGGTAACCTGAAGTGAAGCACTAGGATTCGGGTCGAATTTCAGTTTGACACAGATCCAAAGTGCAACACTAATGGCAGGGTGCGTGTATTACGCTCATGTGCAAAAGCCATATTTGAATGTTCAGTCCAGCGTTCAGACGATCAACCAGACCCGTCTAAAAAAAAAAAATAATAATAATGTTACACTAGACAGCAAGTTTTTGCTTCGTCTCCGATTTCTTTCTTGAAGATCTCTCCCAGCCTTGACGTATTTTGGTAATCCTTTTATCAATGCATGGAATTATTAGAACGAGCTTCAGTAGGAGAACGGTGCATGGGATGACGAGGGAGAGCATGTACGCAGAAGGCATGTACCATCTGTATCTATCGAGGATAAGGAATCTGTTCCAGCCAAATACCATGGCATGTCCTGTGCACAGCACCAGGGTCAGGTATCCAAGTTTTGACTGAAAAATAAAAGAACAACAATTTTTTTTTAGCAGATTGCTTTAACTAAATGCAATGCATCATGGGAGCTCAGCTAAACTGCAGGGTGTATCTGCATTCCAAATGTCAAACGGAGGAATCCCGAATGCAGCTCTGGATGTGACTGGAGTATGCATGGTCGAGTTCAAGATCAATATAAGATATGAAAGGTAAGTTATTTCCTTATTATATGCATCATAGTAGATATTCAGCGACCTGACATTTATTTCTCTGTATAGAAGAAATGGTCTTCACGATGGACAGAATGACAGAAAACTGCAGAACATACCTGGACAAACCTAAATTCTCTCCAGTTGACCGCATTGCTGACTGAGGGCAAGGAGGTGATTCCCAGGACAACATAGAAGAAAAAACCCAAGATTCCTAATGCTAAATAAGTGTCGCTTCTCCAGACCAGGGGCTTCTCCAAAATCCTTGTGCTATTCATTTGTATCTATTAAAATAGGAGAAGAATCATTATAAGGAGCAAAGCATCTGAAAAATCCTATCAATCTATCAAGGTCTATATAGATATAGCTATATAGCTATCTACCTATAGAACTTTCTATCTAAAATTGGTTTAATTTGATTTTGCTGTAGATCCCTGGAGATCTTGTTTTGCTCATTTTGAGAATGAAGAAGGCCTTATATATCTATTTTATCTCATTACTGTACATAGAAGAGAAGGGACTCCATAGCAAAGATTAAATAAGTCTCCATTTTGGGGACTTCAGTAAAGGGGTTTTCTCACAACAAAGATTAGCTTTCAACATGTAGGGAATGGTAAGTGAAGGCTTTTTCAAAATAAATTAGTCTTTTGATTCTACCTTGGACATAAGCTAATTAAGATTTTATCTGCTCTACGTATCTGCTCTACGTTGTGTCCATATCTTTGCTTCCTGATTAGACAGAGAACAGGAAGTGACATCACCATGGTTGGAGCTCACTCTGAAGAAAAAGTCTATCTCTAACAAGATTAGCTTTTGTTTACAGATAGACAATTGTTTTTACTCCTCAGAGCACATGTAGCTTTGTTTACTGAAGATTAAATCTCCTGCACTGCTCTTTGTAATGTCTCAGCTAGTTATAGAGGAACTAAATATGCTAATCACTGCCACAGAGCCAACCACAACCTGATGAGACAAAGGATGAAACGCTGCCTGTGACTCAGTGAAACAGAATAGTGAGAAAACCCCTTCAAGTGTTCATCACAATTATAACAAAATATGCAGAAAGCTGCCAAGTATCCCCTTCTGGTGGCTTCAGTCAGGTAGAATTTTATCTATCATCTCTCTATGTAGGGGATTTGGAGCTCTGCTTCAGGAAAAATAGAGCTCCAACCTCTCTAAAATGGATTTTCAAAGAACCTGTACAGTTTAAAGTGTTTTTAGATCATAGTAACGTGCTATTATTCTTGATGGGTGGTGGTCTAAGTGCCAAGACCATCACCAATTGCCGAAATAAGGAACTTAAGCACTGGGCTGAGCACTTATTGGCTTTTTTGTTTCTCCTGGGAGGCAAGTTTAGTATGAACATTGGTGATCAGAACCAAATAGGCACAAGTGAATGCTTCTGTCCCCAAGGTTACGCAATTGATGCAAGTCTTAGCACCTGGACATCCACCAAAACTTGTGGTACATCACCATGACGTGCCAGATGTTTTTAGAAGGAGCATATAAGGTGGCATGACATTAACTCTTCTCGGGATTGAACATGTGCTGCCCATAGAAAGTCAACATGTAGAAGGTAGAGGTCCCCATTACATGATTGTCGATACCAATTGCTGTCCTATACCTGACGCTGTATCGAATTGGAATAACAAGTTTATAGATTGCATGGAGAAAAGCATAGGACAACGCCACCAGCCCCAGTTGCTTCCTACATAGCATCCACCGGTCAAGCCAGTCTGGAAATCGGCTGTACTTTGTTCCTCTGTACAGTTGCATGATGGCAGCAAATACTCCGGGAAGATAACACAGAGCCAACAACATCAGCGACACCACGGGGAAGACCCTGTTGGGAATTGTGATCATCAGGTGATGGGAGACATCGATTTGTTTTACAGCGTTGTAGATGATATCATTGATCACGCAATACAAAAACACCAGCACGGTCAGCCCTGCACATGTGTACATGGGGAGTCTCCACATGGGGAAGAGCTGCAGCGGGTAGTCTTCTATTTCCTTGGCCATTATTAGAGATCCTTTGTCTTGTGGTGTCAACCCAATGGCACGGCTAAGATCCATGATCTGTTGTTTGGCCTTATTGTTGTCTGAACATACGAAGACCTGGAACACAAACAGAAATGTTCATCACCCAAGCAGAATAAAGAACTATAAATGTGCTCCAAAGCCTCAATTTGTTTAATTTGTTTTTAGAAAAGAGTTGTTTGGACCTTACTATCGCAATTATGTCCATCCATGGGGTTATGCTATGCCACCAAGAGGAAACATACTGAAACTTAGGACCTGCTCAGTCGGGCACTATAAGAACAAAGGGAACCGTCTGGTTCCCTCTCGTTTTCCCAAATAGTTCATTAAAATAACAGTCAGATCTGTGAATGGGGGAAAAATTAGGTCCTGCTCTGCCTTCCCTGGATTCAAAAGTGTTTACATCCTTGTGGTGCACTTCAGAGCATAATTTCCCACTAGGGGCAATGGGTATGTTGTTATTCATTTCAGGGGGCACTGCGTATATTTTTAAGAATTTCAGGGGGCACTGTGTCTAGTTTTCTTTAGTTCAGGGAACTGTGTGTATGAGACAGTATTGTAAAATCATGATATTCATGGGGGCATTATTTTTTAGGGTGTACAGTTTATGGTGGTATTGTTTTCAGGGGCATAGTGTGTGGCAATATTGTTTTTGGGGGTCATAGTATGTGACAGTATTATTTTCACTGTGTTGCATTTTGGCTTTCAGGGGATACAGTGTGAGACAGTATGGTTTTAGGGGATACAGCGTGTGACTATTGTTTTTCAGGGGCACAGTGGGCGGCAGCATTGTTTTTAATGAATGCAGTGTGTGGCAGTAGGGTTTTCAATGTGTGACTTTTTCATGGGATCACACAGTTTGTGGCAGAATAATTTTTTTAAAGGACACAGTGTATGGCAGTACTGTTTTCAGGAGACAGTGTGTGGCAGTATAATTTCTTAAGAGCACAGTGTTTGACAGTGTGGTTTTCAGGATGCATAGTGTGTAGCAGTATAGTTTTCTGGGTGCATGGTGTGTGGTAATTTGAAATTAAGGGATGTTTCATATGGTGTGGGCTGAATACAGAAAAAAAAAAGAAAAAAATGTCAAGAACCAGAAAAACAAAGCTTTTAGTCACTGGATGGGAATAAATATTTTCCCTCTAACTGCGTCTAATCAGTGCTAGATTCACTATAGGGTCTGTGGCGAGATGATGGGTGGTAACATTCTTGTTTGAACAACAGTTCCAGGTTAAAGAGCAAGTTAAACATCAGGGATCAGAGCCAGCTCCAGTCCCTGCTGTTAGCAGCCATTGTGAGCTGTAATTAACAGCCAGAACCCACTGTGTATGGAGTGGGCTCAGCGAGTGAGTCTGCTCCGTACTCCCTTAAGGCATGTTCACACGGCTTAAAATGGGCCGTATTTCGGTCCGTAATTACGCGCCGAAGTGCGCCAATTACGGGCCGAAAACGGCCCATTCATTACGGTAATTCACAGTTCTCATAAAGAACTATGGATTACGTCTCCTCTACCCGCCCGGCGAATCCGCCGGGCGGGGAAATAATTGACATGTGAATTACTAGCGGCGTATACGCGCCGCTGGCAATTCAAGTCAATGGGCCGGCGAAGTGCCGGCCCCCCGCTCACTCCCCCGCTCCGGCCCCGCCCCCGTCCACACGGCGTAATTGCGGGGCGTAATTACGGCCCGCAATTAAGCCGTGTGAACATAGCCTCAGTGGCATTATGACGTGCTCATATGTCAAATGTCACTAAGGTGTTAAGGGTATATTGTAGATTTTCCAGTAATATTGTTGTGGATATTACTGTAGATTACCTGCAGATTCCCAGCAAGATCCACAAGAGAACAGAACAGTCACAAATAGAATCAGCAGTTTACTCACCTGACCAATGTCCTGTCACTCCCGTTCTGAAGTTTCCTGGGTCTCCTCGCTGGTCTCCCTATCCAGCAATGACTTGTCTATCCACATGTGACCACTGCAGACGTTCTCAGACTAATTCTACTGGTTATTACGGTCATGTGGATACATAATATGTGTAGGGTTTTTTTTGTGTGTAATGTAGGCACATTTTTTTTATAAATATTTATTTTTATTTATTTTATTCTACACTTTGGGCCACATGTATGAAAATGGTCTTGTTCAAAGACATTTCTTGTTGCCAATCAGGGTTCCCCTTTCATTTCATATAGTGCTCTGAAAAAATGTAAAGGGCGCTCTGATTGGTTGCTAGGGGCAAAAAGAAAAAGTCTTAGACCAATATAGTTTATATACATGTCCCCCTTTATTTCTTACTTTTTTTTAAAATCCCATGAAGGGATAACTGCATTTTTTTTTTTTTTTTAACAATTATTAATTTATTAGCATATTCATATATGCAAATACATTATAACTTGTATTTTGATACGGGCAGTAGTGGGGGCAGCACACAGTCTGCCCTGATTGCGGGTTTTCTTACACAGACAGTCCTGGGGCAAACCCCCCCCCAACTGACGTGCAGAGCCCCTTCTCGGGCCCTTTTTTTTGGGGTCCTGGGAGCCCGATCACACGACGGGGGAATGCCCTTTATTATCCCTGCCCATGCTACGGCAACAAAGGGTTAAGCGCCAGGGAGCGGAAGTTTCCTTCGCTTCCTGGCGCTTGCAGAGACAGTGTGAAGTACAGCATTGTTTCTAGCACGGCCAAAAGACGTCGCTGCAGATGAATGACCTGAAATGCCCTCCGTCAAAAGACAGCAGGTGTTCGTTAAGGGGTTAAAGGGAAAGACCTGTCAATCAAGCGGGAGTGTGGAAAGGAGAAGCCGGTAGGGACCACCCAAATGGCACTTCACCTGGTGCCCTGGTTTTTAAACTACAGTTGTAGGAAAAGGTAAGTGAGCTTTTGGAATTCCCTGAATTTCTGCATTGTTCTTGTCTATAATTGAAAACTAGGGGCGACATGTATAAGGGGGCGCGTCGGAGCGCCCTTTTCACTGGAATTTTAGTAAAAGCGCGCCTCATTTATGTCGGTCCCGAGGTGCGCTCATACATGCGTGAAAAGTTCCGCTCCTCGCATGTGTGTGGGCGCAGGGCAAACTTAGCGCAGAAGGGAATGCGCAAAACATGTATTCCGATTCAGACAGGCTGGAAAACACCCCCAAAATTATTAAAAATTTAGTGAAGAGCAAAAAGAGTTGTCTTTTAAAAGAAAAGAATGAAAAAGTAAAAATCAAAGTTGTATTAAAACGGGATTAAATGTATTGAAAAAGTTATCCTTTAAAAAAAAACAAAATATATACAACGCTAAAAAAATAAAAATTTCCCTTCCCGCACCGGAGGCATGGAGTATGAATCAAAAATCGTTTTTATTAGGGGTGTAAAACATTTTTCTGTAAAAAGCTAAAAAACCCTTTTAAAACAGCATCAATCAAATCACAACAACGCTTTGTTTGCCGGACCGGCGCAAAATCAGGAATTGGATTAGAAAAAAGCCGGGAAAAACGTAATTTAAAAATTTTGTAACGCTTCTCATTGGTCGGATAAACCAGCCAACAAATAGACGAACAGAAAACCCTTTTTAAGCTATGGAGAAATTGACCAATCAATGAAAGGCGGGTTTCAGTTCAAAATAAAAAAAATAAGAAAAAAAC
Organism: Phyllomedusa bahiana; assembly: GCA_025379985.1. NCBI lineage: Eukaryota > Metazoa > Chordata > Amphibia > Anura > Hylidae > Phyllomedusa > Phyllomedusa bahiana. The sequence goes on along the minus strand of JAODAL010007195.1, from coordinate 104,275 downwards.
TGATTGGTTAAATTCAATTTATTTTTTTTCGTTCACCCCTAATATTGTTCATTTTAAAAACAATCGGGACAACCATGAGTCTTACATTTTTTTTTCGGCCATTACATTTTTTATAATTGCATTAGAAAACCCATAATGCCCTCGCTCTCCCCCCTTGGTCCAAATAACCGGCCTCTTTTAAAATGAGCCAATCAAAAAAACAGAGCTCGCTCGGGATTTCTTTTCCCCATAGAACCATGAGATTTGTAGCCACCACCCCTGATTGGGTAAGCAGGATGAGCCTCTCTTCCTCAACCAATCACATAAATAAAATTCCCATAACATAATAACTTTTAGGGCCCCTTTTCTATCGCGCCCTTCTGCTACACTCAAAATAGACGCACTGCATATGAATTGGGGGATTCATATCTCCCCGCCTGGCCAAAACCCAAAAATCATTCACCCCATATCCCCTCTATGAGAAATTCTTATACATTAACTTAACATTGCCCCGATCTGTCCATAAAACTACAATGGGACAAAGTAGCTCGCGCCCCTGATTGGCTGGGATACCCCAAGCCCCCGCTAGCTCAACCAATCACCCTATTTTCTGCATTTTTTTTACTGTATTTTTGAACTGTCCCGCCTTTGCCATTTGATTGGTCAATACTACTCCATAGGTTATAATGGGTCACTGGTCGCTCCTATTCTGATTGGTGGTTTATGCCGACCAATGAGAAGCGCTTACAGAATTTGAATTACTGTATTTCCCAGCAATTCTCTATACCCAATTCCTATGTGCGCCGTCACGGCAAACAAACGCGTTGTTTAGTGATTTTATTTATGTTTTATTTTTTAGAAGGTTTGAGCTCTTTTCCAGATAATGTTTTTACACCTAATCAAAACGTTTTTTTGAATCATACTCCATGCCGCACGGAGCTGAAAATTAATTTCTTTTGCCGATCTTTTATATTTTTCCTTTAATTTAAATGATCCCACTTTTCAATGCATTTAATCGTTTTTAGACAACTTTTGATATTTCTCTTTATTAATGAAATTATTTTATAGACAACTAATTTTTAGTATTGTACTGTTGTAACAGTCGACCTAGAGCACATTTTGCCCCATTCCATTACGTTCTCGCTTCACTTCGCCTACTCCGGCTCAGGTAGACCACATTCCACTAGGTTCTGCCTGTCGGGGGCGGTGATGCGCCTCACTTTGCCGACCAGCATTCCTACATCATCGGGCTTATTTGAAAAGTGTGCGTCCCGCCCCAGAACGCCTACACCGCGCCCATTGCACGCCCCTTCATGTTAGGCGCAGCCGAAAGTGGCGAAGGTTGCGCCTAACATCGCATCCCTGTGTCCGACAGGGGATTCGAGACGGTGAGGCGCAGTTTTCGCGCAACTCCCGATCATACATGTCGCCCTAGGTGACAATCCTACAAAGATAACAGAGGGAGGCATATGAAACCTGAAGCTAATGCGCCAGTTCTAAATCGATATAGAGGAGTGTAGATTGCTTCAGTATGTATGAATCTATCAGATGTTGGTTCATAAATCTGGCATGTGGTATGCCTGACATATCTTTGGTCCATAGCATAGGATATCTTTGGCATATTCAAAAGTGCCGTGCCGGGTTTAAGTTTTGGCATACAACTTCATATACAGTATCTACAAAACAGTTTTTTGGTGGCAAGATATGACAAAAAAATGCCAACGCCTCGCTCATACATGTTGCCGATAGTATTTATACTGAAAGTTGCTTGCAGTAAAAATAACTCCAACCCCCCCCCCAAAAAAGTGATTTTTCATGAGTTTTCCTTCCCCAACCAAAAAAAAAATGAATATCTGTAAATCAGAAACATTACTTTACCCCCCAACTTGTGCCATTGAAAATAACAAACCTAAATGCTACGATAACCAAACAGTCTCCAAAATGATAAACCAACCGTCGCCATTCGCTTTTTTCACGCACCTGTGACCTCCAATTAGATCCCCAGATCGCTATCGCAAACAACGTTCCCCCGCTTCCGACCATAATCATACAAAGTATGCACTGAAACACCGTATTAGGCACGATTCTTCAGTGTAACAATCTTCAAACTTATATTGTACATCCATTACATCCCAACAAGAGGAACAGTACAGACATTTAAAAACCCAACGGCTTTTCGGGCACTTCATGTACACCTTTCACGGCAATAAACACGTTTGTTATAGACAACAAACGTGTTTATTGCCGTGAACAAGGGCAACATGAAGTATGCTCTAAACACTATACGGTGTTTAGAGCATACTAATATGGCTACATCAATAGAAAAATAAAAAAGTTATGGCTTTTGACATCATGCAACAGGACCGCCAACTGCTGTAGGGGGCTTGGACCACATGTAAAACAAAGCGAGGGGGATGCCACTGCTGCCAGCTACTGCCTCCCTATTTTGCAGGTCATCAATGTAACGGTCTTTTGAACAGGATACATTAGATCTATGGCAGGACAGAGGGCCATCAGCTCCTTGACTCACTAATCACTGTAGGGCTGCAGCCAATTTAAGGCCCTGAACAACAAGAAGTCGGAAAGGACGTTTCCAAATGGCAAGCGTTATGACATCACTGAGTCACTTGGATGTCAGTTAGCCTCTGCCGCTTTGAGATCCTGGTCTATACGACGGCAAACAACCCTTGAGCTGTGAAGCAACGGGCTGAGGTTTGGAGGAATAGGAAATGAGATTTCTTTTATGCAACTACTTACCAGGGTACACCCCACTAAATGAGCCTATACCCTACATATCTGGATCATACCACGGTAAGTGGTCTTACCTAACCACCAGGCCACTATTCTACCACTAACTCACGCCACTAACCAGCAAATAGTCAAAACACCCCCAAAAAAAGTTTACTTAAAAAAAACAGTATCACAAGGCATTATGGGAAAGGAGCCGAGAAGCTCAAGCGCCCTCTATTAGATGCAAAAAATTCTCAATTTGCTACAGACTCACTGAATCTTTAAAAAGCAAAAGAATATTAGCCAAGCTAGTATCACTCATCTGCATTAACACTGTTTGGATTTTGCTTCAGGGCAAACAAGTGTACTGGCTTGCTTGGGAGGCAATGGTGGCCAAAGCGGTATTCTTCTCTCCTTGGGAGAGCACTATAAAGCTGTAATTTGAATTCCCTTTTTTTCACCTTTAAACACAATGCAGAAATTGCATGTTTATTTTTTTTCCACAAAGATTTAATTTTTTTAGTGGCCACAAAGCCTTACCATCTAAATTTCTTATGGGTGGCTTGTAAGTACAACAATCTTTAGAAAAAGGCTGCGTAATAATGGCCTGTCAAATGACAGGTAATGTAACTTTTGGGTAGATTCCTGGAGTCAATTCTACAGTGTCTAGCCACTCCATTCCGACACAAGGACCAACAATGATCAAAAATAAAAAACCTAATACTTCTGGTTTCTTCTGAATCCGCACCAGAGTTTGCCTTAAAAACAACACTAAAAACTCCTTAAAATCCATATAAAAACTACACGGGAATCCAGTCAAACAGCTCGATAAAATTTGTAACAATTTGCCAGAACATGAGGACTCAAGGACTAGGAAGGATATTTATCCACTATATTACGATTTGTGCTTTTTATTGATATTATCTAGGCACTTGCACAATTTCATTTAGTTAAATGCTTTATTTGAGTCAGGTGAAAACTATTACAAGTAACACGTCTGACACATGAGAAGGAAGAATTGTGCAGAAAATGAAGAATTTACACTTATTTTGGTGTTAATTTGTCAGCACTCACTTTTTACTTTGTGTTAATGGATTTGTACTCTGGTAATTGTTTTTTTTCGAATTGTGAGACTTCGGCTTTAAGAAGGTGAATCAGTTTGGGGCTACTCTAAAGTCTGTAATAAAGAAGGGCCTAAACAGCAAATATAGAATAAATGGACATGTACCCACTACCGTCTCAGTCAAAGACCTTACCACCAGCTAGAAAAAAGTCAATAAGTACACTTGACACCGTAAGGCTATGCATCTCCTCTGTCACTCCATTACCACAGAGGCGGACTGGACTTCCTAGAATGCAATTAAGTATTGGTCTGAAATAGCCCCGGTTCGGTTTAACACTGGTTCGACTTATCTCTAACTTAGGGTTATGGTTAAGGTTGACATTAGGATAGGTAAGTAACTATTTTAGGTGAGTCATTTTTAAACATTGCCTCCACAACGTAACCAGACCTATCCACTCTTCCGCATCCACGTCATCGTGGCTATATTTTTTTGAAACTTAGTGATGTGAAGGTTACCTATAAAGGAATTAGGGGGATGACACAAGTCGATGAACATGTGGTACCCGAGGTAGATTCAAAAGTTAATTAACCCCTTAAAAGCCGCTAAAGATAATTCGTAAACCGTAATTAGAACTTTTGGACATTTTATGTCCTCTTAACAACTACAAGTTTATCAATGAGGCCCCATCTCTAAAATTAAACTTCCATTGACAAATTCTTATGAAAACGTATGCATGTGCGGTTATCTCTATTCTAAGCCTATATTAAAGGTTTCTCACTACAGAAATTAACTTTCACAAGTAGGGAACACTAATATGAAGACGTTTTCCTTATATATAACGTTGTTCAAGTTTTTTTGATAAGGACACAAGTGCTTTTATCACCTTCAGAGATTTCAGTTCCCAATTGACTTGACCTAAGTACTCCTTCTTCCTGCTGTTTGTTCTATCTGTTACAATAATCTTCACACAGTTCTCACAAGCACAGACTCAACATAACGCCCTGTTCACACACAGATTGGGCTCTTTTTTCGTCCGCGGTTCCACCGGTTATCTGCGGCCAAAAAACCATCTGCAACCATTTATTAACCATTTTTCCAGAGTGGAAACCCGTTAATAAACACACGCCTGGGTTTGGGCCGCGGCCATTTGCCCACGAGTGGAGAAACTCTCGCTGACAATTCTTACCAGATTCTCAAGAGCAGCCGCTGGTTACCGTGGCGTCGCCGCGTGGTGCGCGGCTGCTCCACCTCGCTCGTATTTGCCCCTGCCTATAGAAGTTCATGCAAACACTCTCGCAAGCTCCCCCCAAGCAACGACAACACCGCCAGACCACTCCCACGCCCGTAGCCGCAAACCCGCAGACGGAGAACAGCGAGTTTTGGCGGCTATCACGAGGGTTGGCCGCGGGCACAACCCGTGCCAAACCTCCATTTAACATGCCTAACTTTTTGTTATCCCAATCTTCAACAAAGATAATTAACTGCTGTTTACTACTTAAATATCTTGCGTCAAGAAGAAAGCATCTCAGTTAATCTAAATATGCAGATCTGTTTCTCAGAGCGCTTTGTTAATGTCAACACGGTCCTATGTGCTGAGCACTCACTGGTTTTTCTTTCTTCATAATAGAACTTTGCGATGAAACTTCCCGTTTATAAAGCCTGTATGGCTAACACAAACGAGGCATGCTAACCCATTTTTCCCAAGATATTTGTTAAAAATTTTATGATAATCAACTTTAAAGCAAGAACATCCTCTTAACAGAATAAAACATAAGATGTTTGTTTACTAGAAAATAATGCTTCATGATCTTGGCCCAAGGTTACACCCACGAAAAGATACAACCACTCTGACCAATTAAGACAGTGCTTCCAAGAGTATTGTACTAAATCAAACACAGGTGTTTGGGTGAAATAATTTTTCAGTGAACCACACAATAATCATGTTCCTTCTGAACACAGTGCCATTATTACTTCTACATAGTTCATTATTTTATAAATTTATTTTCCGACTTTAACTTATGACCGTTTTATTCAAAGCTGTGCTGAGTGAACTCTGTGCTCGAAACCAAGAGAAAACATCATTTTAACGGCATATGGATAGGATATGCCATAAAAGTCTGGTAGGTCCAGGTCCCACCTCTAGGACCCACACCTTTGTCAGAAGGGCCCCTGAAACTCTTGGTTCACAATGAAGATTGGTCCACACTTGTCACTACCTCTCCCATTGTTATTTTGTTCTGTTGTATGACGGAACACACTGCTTCAACTGTACTTCAGAACACCCTTAGAAGAAATAAGATCATGTCTACACCCTGTACAAGTGCTGTTAAGTAATCCAGCGTGTCCGCTCTGTCGTCCCCCAAGACGTCTAACAAATTACATGAGATTCACACTGCGGTCTATCAAAGCATGAGTGAGTTTTTCAATAGCGCAGCTGCGCCCTCCCACTTGAAGAATTGCATTCCAATTCTTTTCAAGACGGACCACTCACTTTTGTAACACGCACCATCTCTCATTAAAACGCCGCTCGTTTCAGCGCAGCGCATGAAGAACTCACTGAATTGGTTAGAGTCCTTTTGGACCGACAACACCCCAAAAGGATCTTAAAGCGCTTTAACACAGTTGTAAACATACTCTATTTCTGTTCTATGGGTATTTGCGATGTACTCTATTATTTTTCTATTATGTATTCTCCGTGGACAAGCCCTAAGGTCTATCACACGGTCGTGTTTGTGCGTTTCTTTCAAGCTTTTTGGTGCAGAAGCGCACGCAAAAATCCTTAAAAATTCAAAGTAATAGTCTCGGAAACAACCAATATTTTGCCTATTTTTGTGCTAGCAATACAGCATTATTTGCTGTCATTCCTGAACAAAAAACTCATTGAAAAAAACGCATCAAAAACGCACCAAAAAACACTACCGTTGTGAATGCACCCTAAGGCTAAGTTCTCACGCATAAGTGTATTGGCGTATTACGCCCCCAATTAACCGTGGTTTGGGACTCTATGCGAGCTCCACGGGCGGGGAACCGGCACATGCCACCCCAAACATGCATTACTCGCCACAAATGCTGAGAATATGACAGTCACATATCCCCCCCCGTCCGTATTGTACTAGCGGGAGGAGGAACTATCCATAGGTTTCCTAGTAGAACTGTGATTCTGAATGTCGGGCCAGTTCGCCCGTATTGTAGCCAGTATACCCACGAAATAGGGGTGAAATACGTCCCATGAAGCCTTAATACAAACTTACCTAAATTTGAGCAGAATTATTTATTTTTTTACTGTGTAATATCCCCCCATTTGGCTGCCGCTTCTAGGCCTTGTGGCGACTGTAGTGCTCCACATCATACTACTCACTCACGTCTGGACTAACTCTTGAGACTGGCCCACGGACAACAATAAAGTGATTCAAAACAACACTGTCACAGGAACTGAAGTGTCAGGAATGGTAGATTAACCCATTTAAGCTCAGGTTAAAAACAAAAAAAAACACAACTCCCAATTTACAGTTATGGTAATTTTTCTGAAAATATTTACTAAATAGTTTTTGTGGCCAACTCGCAGTGAAGTGCTGTGATTCGGGTCGAATTTGACTTCGACCCAAATTCAAAGTGCAACACTTACCATAGTTAATTTACCCAAAGCCTAGAAAAATTTATGTAGAGTTTACCTGTTTGCAGGCCATCCAACTTCTCACTCAGACCCACCGAGATGGTATTAAAGGCTTTGAACATCAGTGAGCCAAGGTACAATCTGGCAAGTACCAGCATAGAACAGATACGGTTCATTTTTGAATTGTTTGCTGACATCCACCAGTATTTTACCCTCCAGAACGTCTTCGAGCTCCATTAGGAAGCCATAATGATCCCTTTGTATTGCCACAATGATAATTGAAGATTTTTGTGCTGCTTCTGCGTGACTTAGCACCTCTGCCCGCCCTGCACAAATTGGCATCACCAGGATTACGACTCCCAAATACGACAAGGTATCCACTTTGAAGCAGTTTCGATCCAAGTGAACGCCCAAAATCCCCAGTTCCAAAAATACATATGCTGGCATGTTTATCTGTGAAGTCTGAGCATATGGGTATCATGGCCTTGGTTCCCATGGTCTGAAAGAAAGACATTGACATACAATCAATGTTATATATATGTTATAAAATTTAATAAGCAATGTGAGATGCCTGCTGTAATATCTGTGGAATAACTCCAGTACACTTAAGAGTTTGTCCTCACTACATGAAGCTGCTTTTTATGTTAAAGATATTGCAACAACTATCACTTTGCAATATAATGTCCATTAACATGTCCTACCTATTCCCTAGATATTCCCTCTTGTATGGGCTGCATCAGACTCCTCAGGAGGTCGCTATAGCTACAGACCTGTTGATGTCACTCTGGATAGGCTCACACTGTTCTATACAACAGAACTGCTTCTACTGCCCTGGAAGCCATAAACATCCCTGTATCAAAATGAAACCAAGAAAACAAGACTGAGAAGATAATCAATGTATGAACAAACCCCTTTAACAATTTTTGTTGGTGCCATAATGGATATAGACCTGAAACTGCACTTTTCCCTCCTTTATATAATAATACAGCAGCTGACACTACTATGCCAATATTTAAACCCCACCCAGAAATACTCCAGGAATGACTATAATTGCCCTTTTTTGGGAAAGTTTGCAACCCAGTACAACCCATGGTCAAAGGATTCTCAGCAAAACCAGACAATAGGCAATAATGCAGCAAACCGTATAAGACAGTTAGGAGCACACACATACAAATTATACAAGCCCCATTGAATTCATTAAAAGCGTCCTCATAAATAAAAATAACTAAAAATAGAAAAAAAAAATACTTACCTACCTGTCCTCCGCTGCTGCACAGTGTCCCAGGATCTGCTCCTCTTCACTTCCGGATTCTTGTCCCACAACACAGGAGGCCCTCGCGCCCTATAGTGAGTAAACCAAGTGTCAGACTCTCCTGTGTGTCTTAATGGGAATTTGAATGTGAAGTGGAGCAGATCCTGGGGAGCTCCGGAGAGGCAGCGGCGGAGGACAGGTAGGCAGGTGTCACTTTTTTTTCCTCACCAACCTGACCCCATTTACCTGTTTGTTTGTTTTTTAACGATATTTGGTGAAAATTGCCAAAGAATAAGGGTGTATTTCAAACGCTAATGCGGGAAGTAGGTACCCTGGGTCTTTGGAGTTGCGCGATCGGCACTTACTCCCCGCGGCACGGGGTGTGGGGTCAGCTTCCGACCCCATAGGACCTGTCAATTATCTCCCGTCATACAATACGATCGAATTGTACGGTGGGAGATGGAGTTATCCATATTTCTCTATGAGAACTGTAGATTACCGTAATGATTGGCAAACATTTCGCTCGGGTTAGAAACGCAGTACGCTCCCAATACGTGAGCAAAATGCGCCCAAAACAAGCCGAGTGACATACCCAAATATAAAAATAAATAAAATCACCCTTTGACTTTGACCATAAGATAGGGGGGGTGATTAAGATGTTGTAGAAGGTTAACATACTTGACCCATCAAACAAGGGAGGGGGGGGGGGGGGAAAAGGGAATACAATGCAGCTTACTTCCGTGTGAAGTTCCGGTCCGATGTCATTTGGTTTACCATAACATGGGCCTATGGTGAAACAAAAGGCGAGCACAGTGAAACAGACATCTGATAATCACATGCTTTTACCCAAAGCATTGGGCCTAAGTGATGGAGTAACAGTTGCCATCGGATGTGGCTCTCACGTCATCTTAAACATGGCCTATATGGAATTAGCCCCAACGTGACATTGAATGGATTGTTAGTTAGCCAGTAAGTTAACCTCCATTACCCATTGCCCGAATTGTAAAGGACTAACCTCCTAATTAGGGTTAAGCTGAGAATAAAAAATTCATGTTCACCTAATTTTTTCACAATTTGGTCAAATCCTTGATAAAACCAAACTGGTCCCATTCAAGAAAGAGATCTAACGCCTTGGTATTAGTTCTTAGTATCTCCACTCCATTAAGTCCTCTTTGCACATTCGTCCTTCCACAAAACCAGACTGCATTATTCACTTGAATAGGTGTAACTAGATCACAGGAACCAATCCAAAATAAGATGGCCTTCACCAACTTATGTCAAACCTAAAACACGACCAAAAGTAGCAATAAGTAAAAAGGAATCTGTCAGGTAGTTTATGCTAACTATTGGATAGTAGATAATAAAGAATGATATAGCAGAGCGCGTGATATATAGGGTTAATATGAAGAGGAGAGACTCGCTCTGTGATCAAAAAGGGGTTATAAAGATAGAGGAGAATCTGGCTCTGTATAATAGGTTATTTATTGAGAGTGATACTGACTCTGTGATATTTAGTTTAGTTAATGATTAGACTACTCTTGATAATAGGTTATATGATAGAGAAGGCCTGAGCTCTGTGAATATAGGTTATATAGTAAAGATAGGAGCAGAGCCTGTGATAATATAGGTTATATTATAGAGAGATAACAGACTCAGTGATATATAGGTTACAATGATAGAGTGAAGCGAAAGCTGAGCTCTGTGATAATATAGGTAATATATTGAAAAACGACCTTGATAATAGTTAAATATAAAAAAACTGACTCTAGAATATATAGGGTTATATGATAGAGAGAGAACTAGCACTGTGATATATAGGTTATTATATCGAGGAAAAGCAAGCTCTAATATATAGTTTATATGATAAATGAGAGCCTGAGCTCTGTGATCTATATGGTTATATGATAAGAAAGAAGCGGCTCTGTGATATATACGTTAAATGATAGAGGAGAGCAGCTGAGCTCGTGATATAAACAGGGTACAATGATCGAGGAAAAACTGAGCTCTGTGATATATATTGGGATAATGATAAGGAGATAAGCGACCTGAGTAATATTGTTTAATCATGATAGAGAAAAGAATCGAGCTCCTGTGATTATATAGGGTTAAATATAAATAGAAGCTGACTCTGTGATATATAAGGTTATATGTATAAGAAAGTAGCTGACTCGGTTATTTAGTTATAAGTAGGAGAAAGCTACTCTGGTGATATATAGGTTATCTGACAAGACGAAGTAGAGCTCTGTGAATATATAGGTTTTATATGATAGAAGGAGAGACATGCTCTGTGATAATAGGGTTATATGATAGAGAAGAAGCGGACTCTATATATCGGTTATATGATAAGGAAGAACTAGCTAATGATATAAGTTTTATGAAAGTGAGAGAAAGCTGAGCTCAGTGATTAAGAATAGTTATATGATAGAGAGATAAGCCTGACTCTGAAATATAGGTTATATGATAGAGAGAGACTGAGATTTGTGATATATATGTTATAGTAAGGAGAAACTAGCTACTGAAAATAGAAGGGTTATATGATAAGAAGAAGCTGACTCTGTGATAATAGGTATATGATAGACAGAGAACTACTCTGTGAATATAGTTATATATAGAGGTAGAAAGCTGACTCTTGATATATAGTTTATATTATAAGGAATAACTGAGCACTAGATTAGATAGGTTAAATGATAGAGGAGAGAAAAGACTCTGTGATATATAGGGTTAAAAATAAGATAAGAGCTGAGACTGATAATATGGTTATATGATCAGAGAAAAGAAGCTGAGCTCTCTGATATAGATGTATATATAAGATGAACTGAGCTCAGTATATATAGGATTTTATAGATGAGGAAGAAAGCTGAGCTCTTGAATATAGGTTAATGACAAGCGAGCAGTTACTCTTATAATAGGTTTATTGGACAAGAGAATAACTGACTCTTATATATAGGTTATATGACCGAGGAGAAAGTTGACTCTGTGATATAAAAGTTTTATATATAAGAAGTAGCTGAGCATCTGTGATATATAGGGTAATATGATAAGGAGAGACTGTGCTCTGGATATAAAGGTTATATGATAGAAAAGAAGCTGAGCTCCGTGAATATATAGGGTTATATGATTAAGGTAAAAAGCTAGCTTAAAGATATATAGGGTTAATGATAGAGGAGGAAGCTACTCTGTGATATATAGGTTTATATATAAGGAAGAAGCAGACTCTTGATATATATTATCTCTTCAACTACTATCTTGTGAGAGAATAGAAGATACCCTAGATATTTCACAGAGCTCAGCTTCCTCTCCTCTATCATAAACCCTATATAATCACAGAGCTCACTTCTCTCCCTCTATCATATAACCCTAATATAGATAGCTCAGAGTATCTCCCTAGCTTAGAACCCTAATATCTACGTCGCTGAGTCTCTCCTCTATCATATAACCCTATATACACAGAGCCACAGCTCCTCACCTCTCTCATATAACCCTCTAAATCACCGCTCAGCTACTCTCCTCTATCCATAAAACCTATATATCACAGAGCTCAACTTCTCTCCTCTGCAAATAACCCAATATCACAGAGCTCACTCTCTCCTCTGTCAATAACCCCTATGAGAAACACAGACTAACGCTCTCCTCTGTCATAAAAACCCTATTACCACAAGCTCACTTCTCTCCGCTATCCTATAATCCTATATATCACAGCGCTCAGCTAACTCTCCTCTACATATAACCCTAAATATCAAAAGCTAGCCTTCTTTTCCACTTGAAACATAAAGAACCATATAGTAATACAGATCTCAGCTTCACATCTCTATCATATAACCCATAATAATCACAGAGCACAGCTTCTCTCCTCTAGTCCTATACCCCTATATATCTTCGAGAGCTCGAGCTTCTCTCCAGCTCTCATATAAACCTATATATCTCAGAACTCACTTCTCTCCGCTATCATATAACCCATATATCCAGAGCTCAGCTTCTCTCGTCTATCATTAACCCTATATATCACAGACTCAGCTTCCCTTCCTCTATCATATAACGCGCTATATATGTACAAGACTCTGACTTTCTCTCCTCTTTCAGATAACCAATATAATCACAAATCACAGCTCTCTCCTCGAGCATATAAACCCTATATATGTCACTGAGCTACTTCCTCCCTCTAGCATATAGTCCCTATATATCACAGACCTCACTTCTCTCCCTCAATCATATAACCCTAGTATATCATATAGCCACTTCTCTCTCTCTATCATAATAACACATATATCACCGAGCTCAGCTTCTCTCCTCCTATTTATAACCCATTAACACAGAGCACAGCTCCACGCCTCTAATCATATAACCCTATATATCACAGAGCTCAACTTCGCTGCCTCTGTCATATAACCCTATATAATCACAGAGCTCACTTCTCTCCTCTATCATATAAGCCCTAAATATTCAAACAGAGCCACTTCTTTCCTCTATCATATAAGCCAAATAAAAAAATATACACAGAGCTCATTCTCATCTCATCATTTAACCCTAATATCACAAGCTCAATTCTCTCCACATCAATATCACCATATATATCTCAGAGCCTGCTCTCTCATCTATATGAAACCCATTTAATATCACAGAGCTCAGCTTCTTTCACTCATCATGTATCCCTATATATCTCAGACGCCTTTCTCTCCTCTTCTTTGAACCCTATAATAACAGAGCTCACTTCTTTCCTCCTATCATAAAACCTCAATATAACCACAGAGCTCATCTTCTCATCTATCATATAACCTATAGATCTCAGAGCTCAGCTTCTCTCTCCTCATATTACCCTAAATATCACAGAGCTCAGCTTCCCTCCCTCGATCATATAACCCTATATATCTCAAGCTCAGCTTCTCTCCTCAATCATTTAAACCCTTAATATCACAGGCTCACTTCTATGTCCTCATCATATAACCCTAGATTCACAGAGCTCACTTCCTCCCTCATCATTTAACCCTATATATCACAGAGCTCAGCTTATCTCCACTACATATAACCCTTAAAGTACACCGAGCTCACTCCTCTACCTTCTACATATAACCCTATGATATCACAGAGCTCACTCCTCTCTCTATCATAAGCCAATATATCAACAGAGCTCAGCTCCTCTCCCGCTCATAAAACCCTATACTCACAGAGGCTCAGCTTCTCTCCTCTATCATATAACCCTATATATCACAGAGCGCAGCATCTCCTCCCTCTATCATTTAACTCCTATATATCAAGAGCTCCAAGCTCCTCTCCTCTATAATAGAAAAGTTATTATCACACGCTCACTCTCTCTTCTATAATATCCTACTCTCCATAGGTTAGCATAAACTTCCTGACAGATTCCTTTTTAATTATTGCTACTTATGGTGATGTTTTAGGTTCCTGTCATAAGTTGGTGAAGGCCCATCTTATTTTGGATTGGTTCCCTGTGGATTCTAGTTACACCCCTACTTCAAGTGAATAATGGCCAGTCCTGGTTTTGTGATGGACGCACATGTGCAAAGAGACCTAACTGACAGTGGAGATACTAAGAACTAATACAGCTGGTTAGATTTTCTTGAATGGGACCCAGTTTGGTTTATCAAGGATTTGACCAAACTTGTGAAAAAATTAAGCAACTAGTTTTTTTCTCCATCCTTTACCTAAAGTTTGGAGTTAGTCAGTACAAGTAGCTAAGGTTCTTCGAGGTTAACTTACTGGCCTAACATCCCATTCAATGTCACTTTGGGCTACTTCCCTATAGGCCCAATGTTAAGATGACGTGAGACGCCACATCCGATGTCACCTGTTACTCCACCATAGGCCCAATGCTATGGTAACAGCACGTGATATCAGATGTCTGTTTCAATGTACCCCCCCCCCTACCCCCCCCCCCCCCCCCGCCTCCATTTAGTTTCACCATAGCACAAGATTAGGGGTAATCCAAAGCGACATCGGAAAGGACTTCAAACCGGAAGTCAAGCTGCATTGCTATCGTTGCTTTGCTGGACAAGTATGTTAACCCTTCTAAAACCTCTTAACAACCCTATCTTATGGTCCCAAAGCAAGTTATTTATTTCTTTTTTAGTTAGGTAATGTTTTCAACTCCTTTTTGGGAGCATTTCGTCACGTAATTGCCTATTGCTTCTAACACGCCAATGTGCCCCAATATTACTTTTCTAAGTTCACATAGAGCACTATGGAATAACCCTCCTCCCCCACCCTCAATACGATCGTATTGTATGCACATATTTTACCATGTCTATGGGGCCGGCAAGCTGACCCCCCACCCCCCGTGCCGCGGGAGTACGTGCCGATCAGCGCAACTCCCAAAGACCCAGCGTAACTCTCCCCTATTAAAGGCCTTAACTCACCCTTTATCTTGCAATTTTCACCAAATTCGTAAAAACAAACAAACAGTAAATGGTCATTGGTGAGTAAAAAAAGTACACCTGCCCTACCTTCCTCCCACTGCCTCTCCGTACTCCCCAGAATCGCCCACTCACAATCACATTCCCATTTAAGACACACAAAGCGGACACTGGTTACTCACTATAGGCCAGAATCCTGGTTGGGGACAAAGGAATCCGAAGTGAATGCATGTATCCGGAAATCCTGTGCAGCAGCGGAGGACAGGAGTAAGTAATTTTTTTTTCTATTTTGTATTATTTTTATTAACCTTAGCACTCTTTTATGAATCAATGGGCTGTATAAATCAGTATTGCTTTGCTCCCCTACCTTCTACTACAGGTAGCTGCATACTAGCCTATAGTCCTGTTTTTGCTGAGAATCCTTTGACCAGGTGTTGTACTGGGTTGCAAACTTTACCCAAAAAAGGGCAATTATGGTCATTCCTATTTTTCTTGGTGGGGGTTTAAATATTGCAAATTTAGCAGCTTTATTTAATTTTATAAAAGAGGGAATACAGTGCATTTCATGGTCCTATACAACAAAACCAAAATAGTTAAAGGGTTTGTCTCACTACATTGATTCCATCTCTATCTCATCTTATTTTCTTCTTGGTTCATTTTGATTCAGGACATGTTTAACTGCTTCCACTAGCTGCAGTAAACCAGTCACTATAGCAGACCAGTGCTGCAGCCAATCCCAGAGAGATCAACTCACAGCAGGTCTTACCCTGTTCGTCTGATCTAGCCATATAGAGAGGAGGAATATCAGGATTTTGTAGGGGAGGCACGTGGTTTTTGGTAGAAGTATGTTGTGAAATGTGAAGGTTGGTTGTGGATAGTTTTTTTCTTATCAATCAGCAATCCTTGAATTGATGACAGAACTGCCTTTAGAGGGTTGTACTTTGAGTTATCCACAGTGAAGTACAGCGATGACAATTTCATATTTGCTTTAAAATTAGATTTATATATAAACATTTAGGGTATTCAATTCTTTCTTTCAGAACCATGGACCCTAGCCTGGAGATACAAGTTAACAACTTCACAGATAAACATGCCAGCATATGTATTTTTGAACTGGGAGTTTGGGGCTTCACTGGAGCGAAACGCGTCAAATGAATACCTTCGATTTGGATCATCCGGGTGCCAATTGGACCGGCCTTATATATATATAGGGGTCGTCAGATGCTAAGCACCCTAACACTCTAAAAATCGTCAATTATCATTTGTGGAAATACAAGGATCATTATGGCTCCTAATAAGCTCGAAGACTTCTGGAGTAAAATACGGTGATTTCAGCAACTATCTCAAAATAAACCATATCCGTGAGTCTAATGCGGATACCTTGCCCAATTGTACCCAAAGCCACTTTGTCAACCTTTAATACCTTCTCCGCTGGCTCTACAACCCCCCCCTCCCTCACCCCTCCCCCACCCCAACCACCACCCACCCAAACCCCCCCCCACACACCCCCCCCCCCCCCCCCCTCCCCCTCTCCCCTCGGGAAGTCTGGATGCATCAGCAAACAGTATCCTCTACATAAATTGTTACATACACTATCTGTATCTTCACGAGCCCGCCCCCTCGCGGTGCTCATTGTCAGTGTGGCGCAATCCTCCTACCAACACAATGTCGCATACCTCTCACCACTGCACATTCACCTGACGATTACTGGCCAAAAAAACACAGTCTAGTCAATCTACAATATGCATAAACAGTAGATACAAGGTAACTCACGATCGTAAGAGTAGAGGGTATTTTTTTTTTGTTTTTAACCGTGAGATATTCGTGTTTTTTAAATATTAAACTGGAAGCCTCCTGGGCTCCGCGTATCTATAGCAAGCATTCCGCTTATCCCATAGAAGCTCCACACTCATAAGCAAGCTGTGCCCGCTATAATATGTTATTCCCGTGGCTTCGCAATCTTACAGCACCAGCTAGGCCCAAAATTGGAGGGTGTGTAAAGCGGAGGAAACTCACAGGTACGGGTATCGGGGATAATAGAAACCACTGTGCTTCTCGAATCGAACTTGCCTAGCACCATATTCTAACTAGGTATCACTAATGACGTAGATGTAGAGGTAATTTTGTATATTCTGTATATTCTCTCTGCAGTTTAAAGATAATCGTCTTGTAAAGGCTAGATGAAATTAAGTACTGGTTCTGTTATTTTTTGTATTTTTATTTTTATATTTAATTGTGAAAGTATTAAAATGATTATTATAATATAGTAATCATCTATTTTAGATATTTAACACGCTTTAAATTAGTTATTTCAACCATAAGTGAGGTATATGCCTCAAAGACGGCAAATGGAGCCCCAGTATGGTCATATGAGACAGGCTATGTTTACTATGTGTAACTATACTCTCCCCAACCCCACAAAAAAAAAAAAAGGAACAAAAGTCCACATCACATGAAAAAAAAAAACAGTAAAACATGAAAAAAGAAAAAACAACAGGAAAAGAAAAATTTGGTAACGTACATGTATAATAGGTAGTATACGTACATGTATTTATTCACCAAAACGCCTATTACGGGCACTGTAATGAATGTCTATGAGGATGGATGCAGGTTCCCCCGACCAGGGTCTCCAGGGGAATGCTACGAATTAATAACGGAGGGATAGGAGCAACTGTGTTCGGTATACTTTTACATAAAACATGTCTCTTGGTGGCGTGTGAACTTAGTCCTTGGCAAGTCATTGGAGATCAAATGGTGTGTTCTTTTTTTGGTGATGTGTGTGCAAATAAGCTTTTGGTTGGCTAGTGTTTCTGCGGGGGTGAGGTAGTGGTGGTTTTGTGGATCTGTCAGTGTATTTTGGGAGGGTGGGTATATTGTTATAGACATGGTTGGAGGTAAGGGGTACTGTGATTACATTTTTGAGGGCTAGATTTTTATGGGGTTGAGGTAAGATATGTAGAGGTATGTCTGTCTGAGTGCGAAGGGGTATGGAAGAAGTGAAGATATGTTTGTTAAGTGGTTATTTTAAATATTTAACATGATACGCGGGTTTTGTATAGAAGTGTGGAGGGGGCAATATGTGGGGTAGGTGTGATGTGGATGTTGTTTGAAATTTTAGAGGGGTGGTTATTCTTTTAGTGGGGGGTATGTTATTATTATATTCAAATTCTTTGGGTAAGGTTGTTTGATGATGTTTCTATTGAGATGGTATAATGAGTGATATGCTGTTGTTTGATGGGGTATAGAAGGGTATAGGGGGTTTGAAGAGTGGAAAAGAGTGAGAGAAATACTTGTTTAATGTTTATTTTGTATGTTATGAGATGAGATATTAGAGTGGGAGAGGACTGGGAGATAGTATAGGGATAAGAGGGATTTGCTTTTGAAAGAAGGGGATATTGACGAAAGATATCCCAACAGAGATATAGATACCCGAGGAGACAGGTTTTTTGTGTATGCGATTCATTAGAATATTATGGTAAAGTATAGAATAGGATTTTAGTGAAAGGATCAGTGAGTATAGTGGGAGGATGTACATAATAATGTAGTTGAGATAAGTTGGGGGTTGAAGGAGTGTAAGTGTAAATATCTTATAAAAAAAAATATATAAATAGCAAAATATGGATAAAACTAGAAAAAAAAAATGTAAAGTGGACATAACACAAGATGTTGTACACACAGTTTTGATATATTTATCATGATTACATAGAGAGTGAAGAGTGTGGACATAGTATGGTATTGGGGATGAGTATATTATTTTACACATGTGATAGTATTTTTTGGTTCAATTAAGTATTGGGTTTCAGATGATGTGCTTTTATGTGGTGGAAGTGGAGTCTGTCAATTATTAGGATGTAATGATCTATATTATGGTTACAAGGGTATGGGGTATACTATGTATGGTTGTTGGTGTTGATATTTATGTTGTTTTAATCTATCATTATTTATTTAAATCAGAACTTAATTTTATGGTAGTGTTGTATCGTTTGGGGTCATGTTAGAGTTAGTAGATAGTGGGTAGAATTGAGTTAACGGATTTAGGAATAGTGAGTAGGTATGAGAGAAGTATGGTGTTTTTGTTGGGGTTAATGTATTTGGATTTACTATGATGGGAGGGTGGTGTAAGGATAATTAAAAGGGAACGAAAGATAACAAAAGGCAGGTGAGGTGACGGTTGGTGACAGCGTCATGTGAGGGTAGTTGACAGACATTGAGGTATGAGGATTGATTGTAGGGTATAGAGTAGAAGTTAGGAATGTATGAGTGTAGTTGGGGAGTGTGTTGAAATTATTGATACGGGTGGCGAGGAGGGGGGTTTAAAATAATGGGGAGTGATGGTTTGGGCAGTGAGGTTTTGTACTTGGAGGTTGACGTAGTGAGGTTGTTGAGAAGAAGAAGGGGGGAGTGTTAATATGTATGAAGGATTTGGGTGGGGGGGGGAGTAATGAGATATTTATTGATTATGTAGGTATTTTTGAGGTAGATGTGTGATGTGTTGGTTGTGTTTGATGTGAGATGTTGGGGGGGTGGAGGATAGACGAAGAAGTGTGGTGGTGTGGTGTGTGTTGTTTAGGGTAAGATGTAAAACTCCGTACAAAGGATGTTATAAGCTCCGCTTTGTCTTCTCACTCGCGGCTCCTCAGGTCATTTCTCCGCATTCCTGAAGCAATTTGGCGGGTATCCCGACTTTAAATAACAATTCAGACAATTATAAGGAAAGTTCTTCGTGATTAGAACAAGATTTTCCCTCTGAAATCTCACCAATACATTTCTACATAAAAGAAAGATCAAATAGACCAATAAAAGCCAGAAATCCATCCGGGAGGCTCAGGGCTCACCCAGAGCGATGTTTCTCGTCCACCAGGGGCAGCAGAAGACCTCGCATTGTGATGGAACTGCGGACGGAACACAATGTTGCAGAAATCCAGTCAATCATTAGAAGCCTCTGATTGTACAGTCACTGAGTGGATACAATGTATTCCCCTCCGTCAGTCATAAATAGCTCTCTGCATGTGAAGGCTGAATAACAAAGCTGCAAACGGGCGTCACACAGGGAGGAGGCGTAAAACTACACACAGAAGACTTTTAACCCAATCGAACTCCGCTCTTCATTTACCCTTATTGGAACCAGGTGCTGATTTATATTACAATTACATTTCTGTGAATTTAACTGGCTGGAAACCAATCTGATAACGCATTACATGACATCATATTTATACATCATGAGTTTTAGGGGTCTAACCCCTGAGGCACCATTCCTGTCTCCACAAAGCTTCCTTTCTCCTTCTGTCTAGTATCGTCGGGCACTCGAGGCTCCCAGTGGTCGCTATGGCAGACGGAAGCCAAATTAAGTCTTGTGTGTTGTGTGGCTGTCATGTTAGTTACTATTACATTTTGGTCCATACAGTCCTTGTTTATTTGTGAAAAATATGGTGAAGATTTGGAAAAATTTGCGATTTTCAAAGCTCAAAGATTTCTGCGTATAAAACAGATAATTATTCCACACAAAATAGTTTTTAAATCACATTGACTTTATGTTTGCATCATTTTTAATTGTTTTTTTGTTTTGTTTTTTTATGATATGAGGGAGTCTAAAAATTTAGTAGTCATTTTTCACATTAAAAAAAAAAAATGCATCACAGTTTTTTTTTTAGGAACCAGTCAAGTTCTCACGTGGCTTTAAAGGGCCTGGATGTCAGAAACCCCATAAATGACTCTATCGAAGAAACTGCACACCTTTACATTTTCAAGGCACCATTTAGGAAGTTTATTAACCCATTATGTGTTTCTCAGAAATGAATTCAAGGTGAAATTTCAGAATTTCACTCCTTTTACAGATTTTCAATTTTTATCCGTTATTTACTGAAAAATGGTAGATATTAGCAGAGAGCGTGACACAATATTGATTCCCCTGACTCTGCATATGTGGCTCTAGTGAGCTATTAGGCTCAACTTCAAGCCTCGGAATATGAGGAGCACATACTGGACTTTGGGGTCTCATTTTCATTAGGATATTTTTTAGGCAAAATTTCGGGTCTGCAGACACCAAAAGGGGCTAAAGCCTAATAAACACGTCTAAAAAGACCTCATTTTGGAAACTACATCCACTAAGGAATATATTCAGGGGAGTAGAGAATATACTGAACCCATAGAAGTTAAACTGATTTTTTCAGTGTTAGGCTGTTAAAATGGAAATTTATTTATTTATTTAATTATTTATTTGTTCAATAATCTGCAGTTTTATCTGAAAATGTTTTAATTTCACAAGGAATCCTGGAAAAAAAGCACTGCAAAATATGTTACAAAATTTCTTCCAAGTTTGGCAATACCCTAATATGTGGGTGTAAACTGCAGTTTGGGCACATGGCAGGACGTAAAAAGAAGGGAGCGCTATTTGATGTTTGTAAATGCAACATGGGCATCCACCAAAATCTTCCTTCCAAAGCCCCCAAAGTAACAGAACAGGTGAAACCTTCCAGAAGTCACCCCATTTTGGTTTCAGCATGCCTCATGGATCTCATATGGAGTTTTATTGTATTTATTTATTTGTTTTGCATTGAGCCGTGAAAATGGGGGAAAAAAACAGCAATTCTGCTCTTGTTTTATGAGTTTCATTTTTACAGTGTTAGCCATACAAATGCCGTATAAAAGACAGGATAACTTTACTATGCGGTTGGTACATTTACAATGATATACTTTTTATATAATTTTTTTTATGTTTTATTACTTTTACACAATAGAAAAGCATTTGTTAAAAAATGTGTTTTGTGGTGTCACATTCTGAGAGCCATAACTTTTTTTTTCTATGTACAGAGTTGTGTAGGAACTTTTTTTTGTCGGATACGTTTTCATTGTTACTCAATTACTTTGTATTATTTTTGACACTTTTAACTCTTTTTAAATCAAAGGATTTAAGGAGCGGGATAAACAAAAAACAGGCACTAATCTTGGTATTTTTTTTTATTTATTTATTATATTTTACATTCGCTCACCCTTGCAGATACAAAAATGGCTGTCAATTTTACTGCATCGGTCGATAAAATTACAGTGATAAGTTTATATTGATTTTTATGTTGTAGTACTTTAAAAAAAAAAAGTGTTTTATTGTGTAAAACAATATTTATGCATCGCTATCTACTAAAAGCTGTAACTTTATTTTCCTTACAAAGAGCCATGAATGGGTTTCTTTTTTATTTGGGACAAAGGGATGTTTTCATCTGTACCACTCTGGGGTTTATAGAACACTTTGATCACTTTTTATTTATTTTACGTGCTGCAGGTTGAACCAAGATCACAATTCTGTCTTTTTTTTCTTTTTTTAAATAACATGACAGATATATAGAGGAGGTCATTATGCATTTGGCGATACCAAATTTGTGCACTATTTTGTTTCTGATCCTTTCTTGGGTGATTGCCATTTGTAATGGTAAAAAGAGCAGTGCACGTGTTTTACATATATATATTATCAGACTATATAATTTTTACTCTAAATATATTTTCACTTGTCCACATAGGGGACTTGACTCTGCAGCTCTGATCGCATGGTATGCAAAACATATCAAGTATATATCGGAGTATTTCAATGTAATGAATCATGCCAATCACAATGCCTTCAGGGCACAGCCAGGTGTGGTGATGTCACAGGCAGCCTTTGTTTGGTGACACAGATGTCCCTCAGATGCTGGGGTCATGATTTACTGTGACATCTTAGGGGTTATTCGGCCACAACTGGAGCGAGTCGAGAGCCCATGAAGTCCGCTGTAATGTACAGCAGTTTCCATGCGCCGATCGTGTTGGCTCTGCTTGTGAGGGCACCTGATCTCCTGGACATATTGACAAGCTATACACAACTATTACATTTGTATTCTTTTTTTTTTTAATTGGGTGGTTGTTTTTTCTTATACAAATCTGTAAAGTTTCCCTTGGTACATTGCTGTCACTGCTATCAGGGAGGTCAGAAAGAGTAGTGTCGGATTCACCCACTGAAGGACCGAGATGTTCCGCCTCTATCTCAGAATGGACCCCCATGATGCCAGGAATCCCCTGTTAGGACCTAAGCTCTGCAGCTTTTACCTGTATACACATCCTGGTGACACACATACGGCTGAAATCCATGGCAGGGCCAATCGCTCCCTGCTCCACTGATCACTACTGTGGGCTGGTGGCAAAGCCTATGACCTATAGTAGTAAGTGGCATGATATAACAATGACATCACGCCCCGCACCGAGCTGGAATACAAGCAACTGGCACAAGCTGTTTGGTGGGATTAAAGCGAGAGGTAATAATTTTTTTTTGGTTTAAATAAATTGGTCAGAGGGGGCATACACCTACAGCAGGCATTTTCTACATATAGGAGACATATACATACCTACAGAAGACATATTCTACCAATACTCATATAGTAAATGACTGAGCTTACCATTACATATAGCGGCATATGCTACCATGTCATGACTGGGTGTCTGGTGCCCACAAGGGTATAAATTGATCTGGGGGGCCCACCCAACAGCTACTGTACATGAAAATATTACGCGCCATCTTCGAACATAAATCGCCAACTTTGACCACCAAAAAACATGTGCAAAAAAGAACTGTATTGTGTAGTACACAAAACCAAGTGAGTAACATATCTTTCTGTCTCACACGTCTGTCTGTCTAACATATCACAGATATATGGCTAAGTAGCTACATCCATATCCCCCATCAGCCCACATCCAATACCCCCCTCCCTTAGTCACGCACCTCACCACCTTCTAAAATAAACACAAGCAAGAAAGTAAAAGTGTAACTCCTAACAGACAGGTCAAGGTGTTCCCTCACTCTATAGGTCCCGTTTTCACACGCTTAATTGGCACTGACGATTGGCGCCGTATTGCGCCGCCGGATTTTCTTCTTCAATATCTGGCGGGCCAGTTTTTTTTTTTTATTTTTTTTTTACCGTCGGAGTCAAATTAACGGTAATCCACTGCTCTCATACAGAACATGATGGAGGGGGGGGGGTGGGTGGAATCCACGTCGGCTCCAACGCCGCTCGGTCAAATTCGTAGCCGGTGGGGGAGAAAGTGACATGCAGCATTATTTACGCGGCGGACGCCCCTAGTATTCCGCGCGGGATTTTGTGCGCTACATAACAGGCGCACAAATCCGCGTGAATAAGGCCGTGTGAACACGGCCTTACAGTCAGGGAACACATGTACGCTGCCAAACTATAACTAGTGTCCGATATAACCTACAACACTGCTATATTGAGAACACATAGAGACTGAGAACCAGCTCAAGGATAACTCTACAACACCACCATAAAGAGATCACATAATGGTCAACGACCGAGCTCAGGTATAACCTCCAACACCGCCAATAAATAAGACCACATAAGAGTCAGACAACGCAGCTCAATGATATAACCAATCAACACTCGTCATATGAGACCACATAGAGGTCACAACCACCAGCTTCAGGTATAACCTACAACCCCACCATATAGATACCTCATATTGATCAGACACAACTCAGGTATAACCTACAAACACCACCACATAAGAGACTCACATAAGGTCAGTACACCAGCTCAGGTAAAAACCTACATCACCACCACATAGAGACCACATAGAGGTTCAGACACCAGCTCGGGTCCCCATCACATTACAGTAAATACAGGGTCACTGATCCATATAGAAGTAAAATAACCCCCTGAAAGTCAGGACTCACCGAGAACGCTTATCTTGATGATTCGTTCTCTTCTCCTCATGAGCTTGTTCTTATTCCCTTTTCTTCTGCACCGGCGTTCCACATGTATGATACTTGTCCCTCCACAACTCATCCTTGCAGAAATTACACATAACAAATATCCTAAGAAACCTCAATTTTTCCAGCATCGTCTTTACACTATCTCCACCTCTGTATACAAACTTCCTTTCAGGGGCTGGGAGAGCGGGTACAAGCATAACTTAGAAGAGACTAGTACGCTAAGGGGTTTGGAGGGTGGTGGAAGGACTAACCCCTTGGAGATAATGCTACACACTATGGGCTCTGCCCTCTTCAAATGTATTACCAGGTAGTTCAGACAAGACCCTAGGTAGGTATGGACAGAATTGGGCTAGGCCCTATTTAGGTAGGTAACACCCGTGGATAAAGTTGTATGGGGGGCCAGACCCCAGATTGGTGGTGGGTATCCTAGCCAGGGTATGGATAGTAAATAGGCCCCCATGTAGATAAGTGCAGGCCCCAGTTAGGGTGCAGTTGATAGTGACTACAGTGAAGAGTTTGTGGACTCCAGTTAGTTAGGCAGTAGGTATTGGTGGTTGCCACAGATTAGGTAAGGCTTTAAGGAGTTATGCTTTATATAGGCTGTCAAGCAGTTAGGGACCGCCTATAGTTGATACAGGCAGATTAGAGCTTCCCAAGAAAGTATTTTGTACACAGGCTAGTTAGGGGCCTCCTTTAAGGTAGTAAAACAGGCAGTAAGGGGCGCTCCTATAGGGTACTTTATAAAGCTTAGGGGCCTCCTTCAGGTAAGAATATGCAGCAGTTAAGGCCTCCTTTATGGTAGTAAACAGGCAGTTAGGGCCTCCTTTTGGTAGAATACGCAGATATGGCGCTCCTTTAGTGAGTATACAGGCATGTAAGGGGTGCCCCTCCTTTAGTATACCACAGGCAGCTTAGGGGCCTCCTTTAGGTAGAATACAGGGTCAGTTAAAAGGCCTCCTTTAGGTAGTAATGGCAGGCAGTAGTTCTGCAGGCATTAGGTTCGCTCCTTTAGGTAGTATACAGTCAGTTAGGGGCCTCACTTTAAGGTATGTATACGAGCCGTTAGGGTGCCTCATTTAGACTAGTGTGCAGTAGTCATGCCCCTTTCAGGCTAGCTTTGTAGCCAGTCATGGCCCCCTTTAGCTAGTTTGTAGGCCAGTCAGACGCCCCCCCGTGCCAAGTTTTAGGCTAGTTTGTAGCCAGTCAGTGGGGGCTCCTTTAGCTATTTGTAAGCTCGATTCAAGCGCCCCTTTTAGCCACTTTGTTAAAACCATTCAAGAGCCCCCTTTTAAGCCATTTTTTTTTTTTTTTTTTCTTTTTTTTTTTTTTATTTTTTCTTTTTTTTTTTTTTTGTTTGTAACCTTCAGGCCCCCTTTTTATGCCTAGAATCTGTAGCCAGTCAGGGCCCAATAGGCAGTTTAAAAAAAAAAAAAAAAAAACACCACTTATCTCACTCCCGGTCCTGGCCGCTCCGATGCTACCACAGCCGGCTTTCTACTGGCGTCTGCATAGTCAGCGCTGTGATGTGACGTCACACATCGCCGGCCTATCGTCACCAGTATGAGGCCGCGCCTGGCAGGCTGAAGGACTAACGCCTTACACCTGCCAGGGCGATCAGCGGAGCACTAGTGGCACTGTGCTCTGCTGACATCACGCGGCCCCAGGAGCCAGGGACTCCCCGACTCCCCTGCCGCTGACTCTGACCGCTCACGGACGCATTCCAGTGAGTTCAGTGACCGGATGGGCGGCTCCGGGCCCCAGGGGAGCGGTCGGCAGCTGCCTCCGGGCCCACAGGGGCTGCTTGGGCCCACCATGGGATCACCGATCCCCCGGCGGCCCAGTCCGAACCTGTATGCTACCTATAGGGGGCATATACCTATCTACCTACCAACAGGCATTTACTAACTAAAGGAGGCACATACCTACCTACAATGGACATATACTACCTATAAAATGCATATACCTACCTACAGTGGGAATTTACTACCTATAAAATGCATATATCTACCTGCAGGGGCATATATTACCTATAAAAGACATGTACCTCCCTATCTACCTAGATAGGGCATATACTACCTATAGGAGTCACATAATTATCTAACTAGAGGGGGCAAATAACTATCTACTGTCACAGCAAGGCTGTCAATCGCTTATCAGATTCGTGTGTGGCCAGTGGATAATGTTGCTGCGGGAATGCCAGGAGCCAACAGACAAGTGTAAGTGTCAGCATGCGAGCCCAATGTGAGTGGGGCAAGTTTTTTATACTCTTAGAAGGGACTTTCTACAACATGTAACTGGTCAAGTCATCACGACTACCTTTCAGGGGCGTCAGCCGGCCAGAAAGCATCATCGGGCACAGAGGCCCCGAATAATCTGCCGGTGCCCCGGATTTCTCCGGCGGCTCCAGGCGCGTCTCTGCTTCTGTCCTCTGCAAGGGCGGGCAATAACTCCGAGCATGAGCATCAGAGTGTCAGGCATTCCCCCTCCCGTCCCTATCTCCTTCCTTCCGCGCCGCCAGGAAGTAAAAGCTACAACTTCGTAACTCCCTGCCAGCCCCTCATCATGTCTCTCAAGCTCCCTACCTCCTCGCAGTCTCCTCCCAGTCACCCTCGCTGTTTCCAGCAGTCAGACTAGGTCTATGAAGCTGGCTGCTATTCCACTCTGTCCCGGCTCAAGCACCTCTGATGAAAAAAGGTAGCAGGGAATATTTTCCAAACTCTATGTGGGCAGTGACAGGTCAGGATGCTGACCACATGCTCTGTCATATAACAACATTGAGGTGGTCATCCATACCTGTGCCCCCCTAGGCCTAGAAGCAGACTATAGAACTTATGAGTTAATGCTGCATGGCCTGGGGCAGTCAGGATGGCTGACCACATAAGTTATGTTACAGCATCAGTCAAACCTAATTCACGTGATTGGGACTTTAACAAAAAAGTAAATTAACAATAAAATAAAAAAATCTGCAACAACACCTCATATTTCCCCAATAATAAACACTTTATTTAGAAAGAAAATGACTTAACCCTTTAAGCTATATTCCATCAACGGCTTATTTGCAGGGCGTATTACGCCCGTGCAATTACGCTCGTTTGGACGTGGGCGGGAACTGAAGGCCAGCACCACCCGGCCCATAGACTAAATGTCCCACGCGCGTATACGTTCGGCTGGTAATTCACATAGCACTTATCTCCCTGCTCGGGGAAGAACGTAATCCTAGTTCTCTTAAGAAACTTGGATTACTCGTAATGACTGGACGTATTCAGTCCCGTAATTTTGGCGGCACTCTAAAAAGAAGAAAAAAACATAGGCCACATGTAATGAATCCCCCCGGTCGAGGCGCCCTTTTCCCGCCTGTTTTCCACTCTTCCGGCGAGAATCTGCACCTATTTGATTTCGCGGACCGGACAACAGCGGCGCTCATACATATCATGTAAAGTCCGCCTCGCCAGCGTATGAGGCGAAGTGCGGGGACATGGGCGCTGTGCGGCGCTGCGCCTATGCTTCGCCGTCCGAGGAAGTGCACTCATACATGCGGGTAAAAGTCCGCCGCGCCTCGCCAGTGTGTGGGGTGCAGTGCGGGACTTAGGCGCCGTGCGGGACTGCGCCGAGAATCTGTTCCGATGCGAGACAGGCTGAGCGGCGAGAAATCATCTCCAGAATGTCCGGAATGCGAGCAAGTGAAGCAGGATCGACATCGGGAAGCGGATCGAAATCCACAGATCCGGGTCGGTGCAGCAGGAGTGTGATTCCCGAAAAAATCGCCTTTATAAAGGCGGAAAACAGTGTCAGAAAGGAGCTGAATGTACAAAATACACTTCTTAAAAATAAAATCACTTTCCCAAACTCGAGAACGGCACAATATCAAGAAATATGATATTGGAAATTCCGGGAAATACAGTAATTCAAATCCTGAAACCTATTCTCATTGTTCGGCATAAACCGGCCAATCAGAATAGGAGCGACAAAGCCCCATTCTAGCCTATGGAGGAGTGTGGACCAATCAGAATAGGAGCGACAAAGCCCCATTCTAGCCTAGGGAGGAGTTTGGACCAATCAGAATACAAGCCGGGACAGTTCAAAATACAGTAAAAAGGCTGCAAAGAGCTGATTGGCTGAGCTAGCGGTGGCTCGCATAGCTCGGCAAATCAGAATAGGAGCTACAAAGTCCCATTCTAGCCTATGGAGAAGTTGAGACCAATCAGAATAGGAGCGACAAAGCACCATTCTAGCCTATGGAGAAAAATGGACCAATCATATTCAAAGGCGGGACAGTTCAAAATACAGTAAAAAAGGCAGAAACGAGCTGATTGGTTGAAGCAGCGGGGGCTCGTCCAGCTTAGCCAATCAGAGCGCGAGCTACCTTTTCCTAGAGCTCTATGGGGAAAAGAAATTCTGAGCGCGCTCTGTGATTGGCTAATTTCAAAGAGCCGCCGTAATTTGGACCAATGGGAGAGCGAGCGACGCTCCTATGGGTTTTGTAATGCAATCTGAAATCAAACTGTATATGGCCGAAATCACATTATAACACTACACAAGTTGTCACGATGTGTATATAAAAGGAATCCTAATATGTGGCTAACGAAAAAAAAATATTAATTCCCTAAAATCATGTTTATTTCTTTATTTTCGTTAGCCAAGGATCAATAGTATGGGTGCATCGAAAATAAAGAAAAAAACATGATTTTAGGGAATTAATATTTTTTTTTCGTTAGCCACATATTAGGATTCCTTTTATATACACATCGTGACAACTTGTGTAGTGTTATAATGTGATTTCGGCCATATACAGTTTGATTTCAGATTGCATTACAAAACCCATAGGAGCGTCGCTCGCTCTCCCATTGGTCCAAATTACGGCGGCTCTTTGAAATTAGCCAATCACAGAGCGCGCTCAGAATTTCTTTTCCCCATAGAAATCTATGAGAAAGTAGCTCGCGCTCTGATTGGCTAAGCTGGACGAGCCCCCGCTGCTTCAACCAATCAGCTCGTTTCTGCCTTTTTACTGTATTTTGAACTGTCCCGCCTTTGAATATGATTGGTCCATTTTTCTCCATAGGCTAGAATGGGGCTTTGTCGCTCCTATTCTGATTGGTCAATTCTCCTCCATAGGATAGAATGGGACATTGTCGCTCCTATTCTGATTGGCTGGTTTATGCCGACCAATGAGAATAGCTTAAACAATTTGAATTACTGTATTTCCCGGCAATTCTCTCTATGGCAATTCCCTATGTAGCGCCGGTCTCGGCGACAAACGCGTTGTTCGGGTTTTTAACTGCTTTATTTTTATACAATTGTTCTGCTCTTTATCTGATCATGTATTAACACTTAATAAAAATATATTTTTTTATTAATACTTCATGCCGCACGGCGCTGAGCGCCGAGATTTCAGTGCGCCCATCTCTCCATAGACTATAATGGGAGAAGTAGCTCGCGCTCTGATTGGCTGGGATAGCCAAGCTCCCGCTAGCTCAGCCAATCAGCTCTTTTCTGTCTTTTTACTGTATTTTGAATTATCCCGCCGTGGATTCTGATTGGTCCAAACTCCTCCATAGGATAGAATGGGACTTTGTCGCTCCTATTCTGATTGGCTGGTTTATGCCGACCAATGAGAATAGGTTTCAGAATTTGAATTACTGTATTTCCCGGCAATTTCCAATATCATATTTCTTGATATTGTGCCGTTCTAGAGTTTGGGAAAATGTTTTTTTTTTTTTATTATGTGTATTTTGTACATTCAGCTCTTTTCTGACACTGTTTTCCGCCTTTATAAAGGCGATTTTTTCGGGAATCACACTCCTGCTGCACGGAGCGGAGCGCCGAGACTTCTGTCGCGATCTTCGATCCGCTTCCTCGCATGTTCCGATCCTGCTTCACTTCGCCTCGGCCGGAGGATTTAGACCAAAAAAAACCAGGTCTGCTTGTCGGAGCTGCCGAGCGCCGCGATTTGGCGAGCCGCGATGGTACATGCCTCGGACTATACGAGCGCGCCGCGTCCCGCCCCGGAACGCCTACACCGCGCCCCACCGCGCCCACTGCCCGCCCCTTCATGCGGGCCGCAGCCGAAAGTGCCGAACGCTGCGTCCGACAGCGGGATTCGGGCTGGGAGGCGCAGTGTACGCCAGAAAACTGGCGTAAAGCCCCTTCATACATGTCGCCCATAAAGTGTACAAAAAAAAAGTGAAAAAATTGTTGTGCATACATTACATAAAAAGTACAAATATTCGGTATCTACATGGCCGTAATAACCTTTAGAATTAATCTAGCAGGTTATTTGGTGTAAAATGTGAATGGTGTAAAAAATAATAAAAAAAAAAAATGCTGAAAAACACTTTTTCTGTTCATGCTGAAATTGTTTTTTTTTTAAATAAAATTATGCAGTAGTTAACATGTAAACTCAAACTACTCCCCCAAAAATACAAGTTCTCCCGCATAATACAGGTCCTCAAACAGCTGCGTCATTGATTTTAGGGGTTAAGCATAATGGGCTCCATTCATCAAAATGGTGTAATAGTCTGTTTTTGTTGCCAATAGCAACCAATCCGAACTCATAGCAGTCAATCAGCTTTACCGCAATTGTGGCACGCATTTCGGCTGTATTAAAGTGCAAATCGCCGCAAAATGCACCCCGCGATTACACTGTGTGAACATACCCTTAGATAATATTGATAAATGTTGGTGAGGGGGCCCAGTGAACAGCTCTGCCCAGAGGCCCATGATGCTGTTAAGACGGCCCTGGCGGGCGGCGCCCGCCGATCTCTCTGACTGCATGGCCGTTTCACATCGGCCGCGCAGTCAGAGTCGGGGAGGAGGCAGGACGGATCATTCCCGTCCTGTCTTCCCCCCTGGATGTACGGCGCTTGGTAAGAGCTGTACATACACGTCGGCGTCGCAGGGGGCGAGACGCGCCGCTTTCATCACCCCCCTGCGACGCTGGGATCCTCTAAGCCGGCAGCTCTGCGGGGCTCAGGAGGTCCCGGGCCCCGCGAGACGGCGTAAGTAGCGTGATAACATCACTCTGCTTACACCGTTCTCAAGCTGCAGGACCTGGATGAGCGGACCGGGCAGAGGTAAGTAGTTTTTTTTATTTTATTTTTATTAGGTAAGGGGACATATCACTGGCTACAGGGGGCATATCACTGGCTACAGGGGGCATATCACTGGCTACAGGGGGGCATATCACTGGCTACAGGGGGCATATCACTGGCTACAGGGGGCATATCACTGGCTACAGGGGGGCATATCACTGGATACAGGGGGGCATATCACTGGCTACAGGGGGCATATCACTGGCTACAGGGGGGCATATCACTGGCTACAGGGGACATATCACTGGCTAAAGGGGGGCATATCACTGGCTACAGGGAAGCATATCACTGGCTACAGGGGGACATATCACTGGCTACAGGGGGCATATCACTGGCTACAGGGGGACATATCACTGTCTACAGAGGGGCATATCACTGGCTACAGGGGGATATCACTGGCTACAGGGGAGCATATTCACTGGTACAGGGCAGGCATAGTCACTTGGCTACAGGGGGGCATGTACTGGCTACAGGGGGCATCTACTGGCTACAGGGGGCATCTACTGGCTACAGAGGGGCATATGCTGGCTACAGGGGGCATATCACTGGCTACAGGGGGCATATCACTGGCTACAGAGGGGCATATCACTGGCTACAGAGGGGCATATCACTGGCTAAGGGGGCAGTAACCTGGCTACAGGGGCTAATAACCTGACTACAAGGAGCATATTACGGGCTACAGGGGGCATATTACTGCCTAAAGGGGGCAGTAACCTAGCTACAGAGGGCAGTAACCTGGATAGAGGGGCTAATAACCTGGCTAGAGGGAGCAGCAACCTGGCTAGAGGGGGCAACTACCTGGCTATAGGGGGGAAATATTTACCTATAAGGGGGTAATTATTACCATTTGGGGCACTATAGATGGGGATTTTGTACAGAGATAGGAAATTGTAGAGAAATGCTGATAAAATGAGGAGTCTAAGATGTTTGTTTTGTAAATTTTTCAGTGAAGAGTTGTGGACGGGAGAAGTCATCATGGCGTCTGGGACAGATGGAGAAGAAGAGAAAGAGAACAACTCTTCAGAGACGTCTCCTGTAAGTCACTAAATGTAACTGCAGTGTAATCACTTATAGTTCTCCTGAGCCTACATACAAAGGCTTTTCTCTGTAAATATACATCCGCAGTTCACAATGAGACACAAAAAATTCCGTGTGCACCCAGCCCTACTCAGAAAAACTTAAGGGCCCGAGCCCCGGATGTTTTGGGACCCTAGTAACGCCCCTGCTCTAACTGGTTAACATAATTTAGTCAGTTGGTGGACACCCCCATTTTGTGCATATATTTAATATATCACTGTCATTGGTTACAATTTCTATCCCCTATTTTGCACAGAAAAACAAGGCTACCTGGCTTGTTGCCATCGTGAGTTCAGCTCTATCTTACTTAACACTAGTATGCATGGCATTAGAAATTTTCACATTCACATAACCCGGGCCTTTTAGGCCCACATGCAAATCACATAGAGGAACTCAAATAAATAACTCTTACAAGTTTTTTTTCAGCATTTCTAAGTAAGATAATAAAAATACCCAATATTGTAATTATAATTGTATGCAGAAAACACCAAAAAAGTATGTACATGGGCCTAAAATGCCTGCATTATGCATCCTAGGTTATTAACCCTTTTAATCACGTAACAAGTTACAAAATAAGATATGAAAAATACACAAACAAGGGTATTCAAATGTAAACGAGCTGCAACTACATTTCTTTTTCAACTCTTCCTTTTCAATTGTATTGGTCTTCCACTTTACATGTTGTCTTTTCTGAAGAATGTTCTTTACAGACATTCTCTCCACAAATGGTACAGTAACGCTCAGTTTTCGTGTCTTTGTTGGACAAATAAAACAGTGCTTTTGTTTTCTTTCTAATGGATCTTGAATTTCCTGAAAACATACGCCACACCGTTTCATAGCTTCTCTAGTTTGCTTTGGCAAGCATTTTATGTTGCTTCGCTACATTATGTGAGGCATTACATGTTCATGGTAAAGGTCCTTCAAGAAAAGGTGTCTCTTGTCCCTCGTCTAAGCATCGAAATTGGGATGACTTTCAATATAAATAATGAAGGAATTAAGGGCTGATACATCAAGTATATTTGAAAATATGACTAAAGGCCAGCACTTTGCCTCTTGCATGAATATTCTCCAATTATTAATCCATCTTGTCCACACCTCCTTGAGTTTTATTATAGTGCAGGGTGATTTCTGGTTTCAGTTTCCTGTCATTGCTATTAATACTGGAATCGTGATTCATGGTACTTAGTAATATAACTGCTCTTTCCTCCTTAGCTTTGTAGACACCATTGTTGATTTGTTGCTGAAACCAAAGACACTACCATACAATGCTCGCTGTGGATTTTAGTTTGTCACCAGAGGAATATCTTGTTGATATGGCTTTGTAGTATCAACAACTGTGAGATCTTTTTCAAGAAAAAAAATTCCCAGTTCAACATCAGTAAAGTAATTGTCCATTGTTATGTTTCTACCAGAATTGTAAATTGGTAGAGCAAGTGTCTTTACAATGTGAGAACCTAGATCTTTCTGTACCAACTTCTTTTCCACAGTAGATAAGCCCATTTATCCCATAATAATTGGCAGAATCACACATCCAGAATATTTTCAGTCAATACTTGGCTGGTTTACTAGGCATTTATTGAATGAACTTGCAACATCCTCTATAGACTTCAAGTTGCTCATCCACTTTATCACGAGGATTGTAGAGCATGATATAACCCTTGATAAAAATATTCCAAATGTAACAAATAGGCACTAGTTGATCCGTTTCCTACCTCGAAGGTCAAGTTCACTTATCAAATTGAAGGCTTCTTCGAATATCCTCATATCTATTCACTGACATTGTTGCTTTGTAGTATGAATCAGAAGGTGTGTCCAGAAATAATTCTCTGATAGGAACATAACAAGATTTTTGACACACTGCCTGAAGTGTAAGTCCAATATAAGCATAAAGTTCCTCTTTTGATATATCTTTCCATGCTTTTTTCCCCCGTAAGCAAAACATTGTCCTTCTAAGTTTGTACATGAAACTACCTCAGAAAGACCAGCGATGTCATGGCTATGTGATGTTGGGAAGGAGGAGTCAGTCTCCCTCCCAAGATCACATGGCCATGACATTATCACAGATCTTTCTACACAAATGCATGATCCACTCCCCTCCACAGCAACCTTGATTACATTAACACAGTAACTTATGACACATAAACTGATGAGTATATGATAAACATAATATGGGCCTAAAAGGCCCGTGTTATGTAAACATGTGGTTTTCCAAAAAAGCATTGTTATACCAAAATGCTTATTGCATAAAACTATATAAACAACTGGAAATTACCAACAACTAGAAACTTGAGGAATACCTGGAGTTTCACAATTCTGACTAAAGTTATCTTGCAGAAAATAGCAAACAAGTAAGCTACCGTGACTAAAAGGCCCAGGTGATACATTCTATGGTTAAACATGAGGCTTCCATAAGACTTCTAGCTTTAATATTTCAATCACATCTGTCAGGACTGCTCAGCGAGCGGGAAGTGGATCCACCGGTCACCGCTAGGAGTTGGCGTAACCTACGCCGGGGAGCATAGTCTAAGGGGCCCCTTGTCTTCACTGGAGCCCGCCGCAAGGCAGGACGGGCTTTGCTGCAGGGAATCCCCCAGGTCGCTACCCCTGACATAGGACCCAGCGGTGACAGCAGGTAGCGCGGACACAGGGCCGACCGGAGCATTGAACTGGAGTAGGCAGGACACCGAAGCGTAGAACCAGAGTAGGCAGGACTGGCAAGTCAGGAGCAGAAACATAGAAACTACAGAACCGTCAGAGGGAACGCTAGCTGACGCACACCGACATTGCTGACAAAGGGACACCAACAACTGGGTGCCGACGACAGGAAGGGGTATCTCTATAAAGCCCATGCCCAAGGGCCATAGGTGGAAAGGGAACACCAATTAGGTACTGTCCCTTTAAATCTAAGAAGCTGCTCGCGCGCGCCCCTAGTGGCTGGCCGGGATAGTGCAGGCAGAGGGAGGAAGCAGGACGCGGCCAGGTGAGTAGCAGCGCAGCGCATGCAGGGGCTGGCCGTGCCTGGGTCGGGTGCCAGGTCTGCGTCACGGAAGGCGCCGGGGGCCGGGATGCGCGAGTGGCCGTGGCCCGGGCGCCAGACCGCAGTGCGCGGCGTTACAGTACCCCCCCTTAGGGCCCCTCCTTCCAGAAAACCGGAGTCTGTGAAAACGTTGGATGAGAGTGGGAGCATTGATGTTTTCTTGAGGCTCCCAGGACCTCTCCTTGGGCCCGAAGCCCTTCCAATCCACGAGTTAGTAGGTTTTGCCTCTGGAACGCTTCATGTCCATGATTTCCTTAACTTCGTAGATATCCTCAGTATTAGGAGTTGTGGCAACAGGAACCACCTTGCACGAATACCGATTGAGAATCACCGGTTTCAGGAGAGACACATGAAATGAATTGGGGATGCGGAGGGAGGGAGGTAAACAGGGAGTTTGTAGGTTACCGGGTTTGATCTGTCGTAGAATGCTGAAAGGACCAAGACAGCATGGTACAAATTTCAAACTAGGCACTCGGAGCCTAGCGGATGTGCTTGGAGGAGAGCCAAACTTTATCTCCAGGTTGGTATGTAGGAGGTGCTCTGCGCTTCTTTTCAGCTTGCGCCTTTAACCGGGTGGCCGCGCAACACAAATTTTGACGGGTGAGTCGCCAAATTTGAGAAAAGTCCCGTACTACGTGTTGGCAGCAGGAACTTCCGAAGAGGCAGACAGTGGCAGAGGAAGACGAGGATGTTGACCAAACAGCACATAGAAAGGAGAGTCCCCTGAGGACTCACTAGCATGGTTGTTGTAGGCAAACTCTGCCCAGGGGAGCAGAGACCCAATCGTCTTGCTGAGCTGAAATAAATTGGCGTAAGTAGTTCACCAGGACCTGGTTGATCCGCTCCACTTGGCCATTAGACTGTGGGTGATATGCAGACAAGAAATCCAATTTAATTCCCAGCAGAGAGCTCAAGGCGCGCCAGAAGTGAGAGGTGAATTGTACTCCTCTATCAGAGACGATGTTAGAAGGCATTCCATGTAGACGGAAGATGTGCTGTACGAACAATGAAGCCAGTTGCGGAGCTGAAGGAAGACCTGGCAGAGGTGTAAAATGCACCATCTTGGAGAATCGGTCCACCTCGACCCAGACAATCGAACACCTCTTGGAGGGCGGAGGATCAGTCACAAAGTCCATAGCGATGTGGCTCCATGGTACTTCGGGCACCGGTAATGGCAACAGATAACCAGCAGGTCGGAGACAAGAACTCTTACTCCGGGCACAGTTAGGGCAAGCAGCCACGAAATCCTTGACATCCTGTGCGAGGGAGGGCCACCAGTAGTGACGTGCGATAAGGTGGAGAGACTTACGAAAGCCAGCATGACTGGCTACTTTGGAAGCATGACCCCAGGACAGAATGCATTTCCTCAGGGCGGGGCGCACAAAATCCTACCAGGTGGAATTTCCCGCAACCTTACGGGTGCGGCATGGACCAGACGTTCGGGGGGATCAGGTACTGTGGTTCAGATTCTGAGTCGGAGGAATCCGTTGCCCGGGACAGAGCATCGGCCTTCAGGTTTTTTGCGGCTGGCCAGAAATGGAGGATGAAGTTAAAATGAGAGAAGAATAACGACCACCGGGCCTGACGAGGATTCAAGCGTTGAGCTGTCTGTAGGTATAGAAGGTTTTTATGATCCATATAGATGGTCACCGGATGTAGAGCGCTCTCCAGAAGATGCCGCCATTCACCCAAGGCCAGTTTGATCGCCAGCAGTTCTCTGTCCCCAATGGAGTAGTTTTTCTCCGCCGGCAAGAAGGTCTTAGAGAAGAAGCCACAGGTAACGAATTTGCCTTTGGCATTTTTTTGTAGACGGACGGCTCCAGCTCCAACCGAGGATGCATCAACTTCCAGAAAGAAGGGTCTCTCTGGATCCAGGGGATGAAGAACAGAGGCAAAGGCTGCTTTTAACTGAGCAAACGCTTCTTCAGCCTCAGAGGTCCATAGACGAGGGTTACCGCCTTTCTTGGTGAGGGCAACAATAGGAGCTATGAGCGTGGAGAAATACGGAATAAATTGGCGGTAATAGTTGGAGAAACCGATGAACCGCTGGATAGCTCGAAGACCAACAGGGCATGGCCAGTTCAATACTGTCGAAGACTTTTCTGGATCCATTAGACCTTGTGCAGAGATTATGTACCCCAAGAGTGGTAAACTGGTCTGTTCAAATAGACACTTTGCCAACTTGGCATAGAGATGGTTGTGTCTAAGGCGGTAGAGTACCAGACGAACATGAGCCCGATGGGATTTTATATCCGGAGAGTAGATTAAGATGTCATCCAAGTAAACTAGTACACAGTGGTCAAACAACAAATCCCTAAACAGGGAGAGAACAAATTAAAATATAACTTTTAATGTATATACCAATAAAAATATAGTGGCGACAAAAACCTCTAATCCAGAGGAATAGACAATTAAAACTGATACCATAGATAAAGGAACGGCTGTGATAACACAATTAATCCCTAGGTAGCTATTACTCTGCTGCCTAAACCAGGATTATCGTCCCGAAACAAAGGACGGTCCCGTCACAAACCTATCCCTTACTAGAAAAGCCCTATTAATCCCTCACAATTGAAACTCCCAACATGTTTAGATCCTCCCTAATCAATAGGATCTCCTCAGGGGATATAATATAGGGAAAGATATGTCACTAGTACAAAAAATGTATCCAGCATGCAAATGACAACAATGCAAGATCAGTTTGTACTGACACACAAAAAAGCATATCAACAAAGACAATGCAAGAGAGATTGTACTGACACAGAAGGGCATTCAAGACATCTCAATGAAGATAATGCAACAGAGGTTTGTGCTGACACAGGCAATTTAAAGATATGCAAGATAGCTACTTATCTGGCCTGTATGACTTCCTCTAGTTCATTCATTAAGGAAATGACGATAATACTGAAAAAAATACAAAATATATACCAATTGAATCATTCACAGATAAACAAGAAGCTCCAAAACCTACAGATATCACAGAAAGATGTTTACCTTAGAGCCACAGTCCGTGTTAGGAATGGTGCATCCGCTCTTGCACTCTGTGTATGACAGAGTGCAAACTGTCAGCAATGCTATGCCGGGCGGAGACGCCGACAGCTGAGCCGCATCAGTTTATAAGCGCTCGTGTCCTGCGTCAACTGTGAGGGATTAATAGGGCTTTTCTAGTAAGGGATAGGTTCGTGACGGGACCGTCCTTTGTTTCGGGACGATAATCCTGGTTTAGGCAGCAGAGTAATAGCTACCTAGGGATTAATAGTGTTATCACAACCGTTCCTTTATCTATGGTATCAGTTTTAATTGTCTATTCCTCTGGATTAGAGGTTTTTGTCGCCACTATATTTTTATTGGTATATACATTAAAAGTTATATTTTAATTTGTTCTCTCCCTGTTTAGGGATTTGTTGTTTGATCTTGATAAGTGAGAACAGTGGCCTTATATTTAGGACCATAACTAGGGTTGTATTTAGTACACAGTGGTAGAGAAGGTCTCGGAAGATGTCATTTACGAATTATTGAAATACAGCGGGGGCGTTGCAGAGGCCAAAGGGCATGACCAGGTATTCGTAATGGCCATCGTGGGTGTTAAAGGCGGTCTTCCACTCGTCCCCCTCGCATATTCGGATCAGATTGTAGTTGCCCCGAAGATCGAGCTTGGAGAAGACCGTGGCTCCCTGGATCCTATCGAAGAGTTCTGAAATCAACGGCAGTGGGTAGCGATTTTTGATAGTGATCTTATTGAGGCCCCGATAGTCTATGCACGGTCACAAGGACCCATCCTTCTTCTCGACAAAAATGAAGCCGGCCCCTGCGGGAGACGAAGACTTGCAGATAAAGCCCTTTTCCAGATTTTCTTTGATATACGCCAAGATAGCCTCAGTTTCAGGCCAAGACAAGGGGTACACTCTACCCCGGGGAGGCGTAGATCCTGGCTTCAGCTCTATAGGGCAATCGTAGGGCCGGTGAGGAGGAAGAAACTCTGCCTGTTTCTTGCAGAACACATCCGCAAATTCCCGATAGTGAGCAGGAAGGCTTGTTGGAGCTGGAACGGCTGGAAGAAGGGTCGAGAATCCGACCAAACATGAAGGACGTGGTGCCGAAATGCAAATAGAGTGGCACCGGGTGCCCCATCAAGTGACTTCTCCTGTTTTCCAGTCAATGGTGGGAAGCCCCAGGAGTAGAGTACTAGAGGAGCATGGCAGGACAAGGAAAGAGATCTTTTCCTGGTGTAGTACTCCTACACGCAACTTAAGGGGCTTTGTACGGTGCCGGATGATACAGGAGAGGACTTCGTCATTCACAGATGAAACGGAGAGAGGATTGTCCAAGGGAATCACAGGCAGCCGGTACCTATCCACAAAAGCAGGATGGATGAAGTTGCCCCGCCGAACCAGAGTCCACAAAAGCGGCAACTCGAAGGCATGAACTGGAGGGAAGCGTTAGACTGACCATCATGGTCAATGGCGGAGAGGAGAGTTACGTGCCCAGGTTCGCCTCTCCCACGAAGCCTAGGCTCTGTAGTTTCCCGGACGCAGGGGGCACTCCCTATGCCGATGGTCTTGGGCACCACAGTAGAGGCAGAGTGCTTGGTTGCGCTGGCGAGTCTACTCCTCCTCCGACAGGTGGGCCCTATCGACTTGCATGGGCTCCTCCTGATTGGATGCAGGGACAGGCTGCAGGGGACGCTGGAAGACAGGTGCAAGGCGAGGACTCCTATGGGGGCGATAATTCTCCCGTTGAAGCCGAACCTCCTGTTGACGTTCCGAGACATGGATGTCGATGCGGGTGGCCAAAGTGATGAGGTCGTCCAGGCTGGTGGGCAGATCACGCCCCGCTAGTTCATCCTTAATACGGCCGGCCAACCCTTCCCAGAAGGTTGCGACCAGGGCCTCGTTTTTTCCGGCCAACTCTGAGGATAAAGTCCGGAATTGTATAGCATACTGTCCCATCGAGGAGTTACCCTGTCGGAGACGATGAAGGGAAGAGGCGGCGGAGGAAGCTCGTTCTGGCTCTTCAAATACCTTGCGGAAGACGGACAGGAAATTCGCTAGATTGGCTGTCAGCGGATCTCCACGTTCCCACAGGGGTGTCACCCAGGCCAGTGCTTCTCCAGATAGGAGAGAAATAATGAAGGCCACTTTAGCCCGGTCAGTAGCAAATTGGTGTGCCAGGACCTCAAAGTGGATCGTGCACTAGTTCAAATATCCACGGCAGGCCTTGGGATCCCCGTAGTAGCAAGGTGGCAAAGGCAGGTGCAGGAAGGAACTGCTAGATGCTGCAGGTACTGGAGCGAGAACCGGAATGGAGACAGGTGCCAGAGCCGGGGCCACAGGTGGTTCTGGGAGTCGAGCCGCAAGGTTATGGAGCATGATAAAGAGTTGCTCTTGACGGGCGCCCTGGCGCGTGATTTCAGCCACGAGGCTCTCTGTGTCTGGTAGCGGTTGATCGGCGGGATCCATGGCCCAGTTGTACTGTCAGTACCGCTCAGCGAGCGGGAAGTGGATCCACCGGTCACCTCTAGGAGTTGGCGTAACCTACGCCGGGGAGCAGAGTCTAAGGGGCTCTTTGTCTTCACCGGAGCCCGTCGTAAGGCAGGACGGGCTTTGCTGCAGGGAATCCCCCAGGTCGCTACCCTCAACGTAGGACCCAGGGGTGACAGCCGAAGCAGGTAGCGTGGACACAGGGCCGACTGGAGCATTGAACTGGAGTAGGCAGGACACCGGAGCGTAGAATCAGAGTAGGCAGGACTGGCAAGGCAGGAACGGAAACGTAGAAACTACAGAACCGTCAGAGGGAACGCTAGCTGACGCACACCGACGTTGCTAACGCAGGGACACAAACAACTGGGTGCCGACGACAGGAAGGGGTATCCCTATAAAGCCCGTGGCCAAAGGCCATAGGTGGAAAGGCAACACCAATTAGGTGCTGTCCCTTTAAATCTAAGAAGCTGCTCGTGCACGGCCCTAGTGGCCGGCTGGTATAATGCAGGCAGAAGCAGAGACTGCCGCACAGCGCTGAGGGAGGAAGCAGGACACAGCAAGGTGAGTAGCAGCGCAGCGCATGCCGGGGCTGGCCATACCTGGGGTCAGGCGCCTGGTCCGCGGCACAGGAGGCGCCAGACCGCAGTGCGCGGCGTTGCAACATCATTCAAGTTGCCAGTCAGCCAGGAGCCAACTTCTCACAGCGGAGTTC
This sequence comes from Phyllomedusa bahiana, assembly GCA_025379985.1. NCBI lineage: Eukaryota > Metazoa > Chordata > Amphibia > Anura > Hylidae > Phyllomedusa > Phyllomedusa bahiana. The sequence goes on along the minus strand of JAODAL010007195.1, from coordinate 62,130 downwards.
ATAGAATATACTATCATTATATTTTTATGGCATATTTAGAAATACACTTTATAAATTAAAACATCAGAACAGAAAGTCTGTACTTTAGTCCACCAAAATTATAGGAATCTACCTACAAGTGGCCTCAATACCTACATATTGACCAGATGGACTCTATATCTACCATACCTACAGGAGGCCTATATACAGTCATATGAAAAAGTTTGGACACCCCTATTAATCTTAATCATTTTTAGTTATAAATATTTGGGTGTTTGCAACAGCCATTTCAATTTGATATATCTAATAACTGATGGACACAGTAATATTTCCGGATTGAAATGAGGTTTATTGTACTAACACAAAATGTGCAATATGCATTAAACCAAAATTTGACCGGTGCAAAAGTATGGGCACCCCAACAGAAAAGTGACATTAATATTTAGTAGATCCTCCTTTTGCAAAAATAACAGCCTCTAGTCGCTTCCTGTGGCTTTTAATAAGTTCCTGGATCCTGGATGAAGGTATTATGACCATTCCTCTTTACAAAACAATTCAAGTTCAGTTAAGTTTGATGGTCGCCGAGCATGGACAGCCCGCTTCAAAGTATCCCACAGATGTTCAATGATATTCAGGTCTGGGGACTGGGATGGCCATTCCAGAACATTGTCATTGTTCCTCTGCATGAATGCCTGAGTAGATTTGGAGCTGTGTTTGGGATCATTGTCTTGCTGAAATATCCATCCCCGGCGTAACTTCAAATTCATCACTGATTCTTGTACATTATTCTGAAGAATCTGCTGATACTGAGTTGAATCCATGCGACCCTCAACTTTAACAAGATTCCCGGTGCCGGCATTGGCCACACAGCCCCAAAGCATGATGGAACCTCCACCAAATTTTACAGTGGGTAGCAAGTGTTTTTCTTGGAATGCTTTGTTTTCAGATAATTTGAGAGTTGTTTTGAGGAGCCCATGATGCCACTCTTCACAGGAGATTCAAATAGGAGAACAACTTGCAATTGGCCGCCTTAAATACCTTTTCTCATCAGTCAATACACCTGGCTATGAAGTTCAAAGCTCAGTGAGGTTACAAAACCAATGTTGTGCTTCAGTAAAAAGTAGTTAGGAGCATTCAAATCAATAAAATGATAAGGGTACCCAAATTTTTGCACCAGTCAAAATTTGGTTTAATGCATATTGCACATTTTGTGTTAGTACAATAAACTTCATTTCAATCCGGAAATATTACTGTGTCCATCAGTTATTATATATATCAAATTGAATTGGCTGTTGCAAACACCCAAATATTTAGAACTAAAAATGATTACGATTAATAGGGGTGCCCAAACTTTTTCATATGACTGTACCAACCTACAATGGGCCTACATACCAACCTACAATGGGCCTACATACCTGCTTACTAGGGGCCTATAAACTTATCTACTGGAGGTCTCTTTATCTACCTAATGGGGGGCTATTTACCTAACTACATACTTAATGGTGGGTCCTTGCCTAATTGAAAGGGCCATATACCAATTTAATAGGGGCCTAAATACCTGCTGATATGGTAAAACATAGGACCTAACGATGGGGGAGGAGGGCATTTCCTCTAACTCTTTAGGACCCTGCAATGACTGATAGGTGACTGATGGCAGCCCAGAGAGGAGGCAACCTACATACTTAACAAGGACCTATATAAAATACGTACCTAATGGGGGGCCTTCATACCTTCTTAAAAAAACAGAAGGCCTCTGTGCCTACCTTTCAACTTAATAGACAATGTAAATAAATAACTTTTGTATGGGCTTTAAAGCTACCTACTAAAGTGTGTGTGTGTGTGGGGTCAGTATTTCTACCGTATGGTGGCCTATATATCTATCCAGTGTGAGGGGAGGGGGACCTGGCTGTCTTATTGGGGACTACCCACCTAAAAAGGGGTTCTACCTGTCTCCCTACCTAATTTAAGGGGTTTACTTGCCTACATTATGGGAACACAAACAAAGACTAAAACTTGATACAAAAAACAGAAGTTCCCTAATCATCTGAGGACACTTTTACATTAGGGGATCATTTTAACCATTATCAGGGCTATAGAGATGGGGAGTTTGTAAAGAGGTGAAAATTTGAAGAGAGATGCTGGAAAAGTGAGGAGTCTAAGATGTTTGTGTCACTTGTGAGCCACTGGATGTAACTTTACTGCAACCACTTAAACATCTGAAGAGTCTGTGTACCGTGGTATCTAACACTATGGGGTCACTGTTTGGTGGTAATATTGGTCGAAGTATATTCGCAGTGTCTGACTGGAGGCCTGAGGCCCACAGGGAAGTTGGTCCCACTCTGTAGCTACTGTACAGAAAAATATTACCTGCCTCTCGGACATAAATGTGTGTATATCACCACATAATACAGTGCGAAAATCAGAACTGTATTGTGCAGTGCACAATATCAAGTGAGTCATACATCTGTCTGTCTCACACATTTGTCACATATAACATCTAGCATATAATAGATAGAAAAATGGCTAAGTGGCTCCATCCATATCCCCCTCGCCCTCTCACCAGTCCACGTACAATATCCATGTTCACGTTTTCCTCAGGCCATGCATCTCACCGCTTTCTAAAATAAACAACACTATGAACACAAACAAGAAAGTAAAAGTCATCTCCCCTAATCACAGGGTAAGGGCAAGTGTGCACTCAATTTTACCATCAGGGACAAGTGTATGCTGCCACAAAGCAAGCACTGATATAACCTACAACAACGCCATATAGAGACCACATAATGGAAGACACCAACTCAGCTTGCATCACATGGTAGTGACTACAGCACTGATGCAACACAGAAGCACAATAACCCCTGACATACAGGGACCTACAGGAGTCGTCTTCTTTGAATAATTGTTCTCTTCTCTCATTCCCTTTTCTTCTCCATTCGATCGGCATGACAATTTCTCCCGGCAGGGGCGTAACTACCGTGGTAGCAGACGTAGCAACTGCCCCAGGGCTTGTGCGCTTAGGGGGCCCACGCCCCGGGGCAGCTGCTACCGCGTCCACTACCCCGGTAATGCCGCTCCTGGGCCCGTTGGCAGTGAACATACTAGTTCACTGTGGCGGGCGCGGAGCTGCGGGGCCCGGCGCATGTTACCTCTGAACGCCTGGGCCCTCCGGCCCGAGCGTTCAGAAGCAGCGCTGCCCGGTGGTAGCAGAACGGACCGCCGCTCGCTCCACTCTGCTACTTCCCCTGCCGGCCCTCTGTAATCACGTGGGCACGCGCGGTGACGTCACATCACCGCGCCGCCCGCGCTGAGCACAGAGGCTGCAGGGGAAGTAGCAGAGCGGCGGCGCATCGGGGGAGCGTTGACCAAGGTAAGTGAACTATTTCTTATTTTACCTGCCCCTAAGCCTGCCTGTATACCCCCTAAGCCTGCCTATATATATATCCTAAGCCTGCCTGTATACCCCCTAAGCCTGCCTATATATATCCTAAGCCTGCCTGTATACCTCCTAAGCCTGCATATATATATATATATATCCTAAGCCTGCCTGTATACCCCCTAAGCCTGTCAATATATATCCTAAGCCTGCCTGTATACCCCTTAAGCCTGTCTGTATACCCCCTAAGCCTGCCTGTATACCCGCTAAGCCTGCCTATATATATCATAAGCCTGCCTGTATACCCCTTAAGCCTGCCTGTATACCCCCTAAGCCTGCCTGTATACCCCTTAAACCTGCCTGTATATATCCTAAGCCTGCCTATATATATCCTAAGCCTGCCTGTATACCCCCTAAGCCTGCCTGTATACCTCCTAAGCCTGCCTGTATATATCCTAAGCCTGCCTGTATATATCCTAAGCCTGCCTGTATACCCCCTAAGCCTGCCTGTATATATCCTAAGCCTGCCTGTATACCCCTAAGCCTGCCTATATACCCCTAAGCCTGCCTGTACATAGCTCCCTAAGCCTGCCTATATACCCCTAAGCCTGCCTATAATAACCTGCTGACCCCTAAGCCTGCCTATATACCCCTCAAGCCTGCCTATATACCCCCAGCCCTATACTCTAGCCTGCCTATATACCCCCAGCCTGCCTATATACCCCCCAGCCTGCCTGCATAGCCCCCCCAGCCTGCCTATATACCCCCCAACCCTGCCTATATACCCCCCAGCCTGCCTTTATACCCCCCCAGCCTGCCTGCATAGCCCCCAGTCTACCTATATACCCCCCAGCCTGCCTACATAGTCCCCCTAAAGCCTGCCTACATAGTCCCCCTAAAGCCTGCCTATATAGCTCTAAGTCTGCCTGCCTGAATAGCCCTATAGCCCCGTGAAACCTGTCTGCCTATATAGCCGTTATAGCCCCCTAAAGCTTGCCTGTCTACTTATATGGGGCCCCTTTAGCTACCTAAACCCTACCTATATGGCCCCTATAGCCCACCTAACCCCTGTCTACCTGTATGGCTCCCTATACCTACCTAAACCCTGCCTGCCTATATGGGGACTCTATTGCCTACCTAAACCTTGCCTTTCTGGGGCCCCATATAGCCTATCTAAACCCTGCCTGTCTAAATGGACCCCATATAGCCAGGGGGGCAGGTGCTAAAAAAGTCAGGATTCTAAGATATTTGGGCGACATGTATGAACGGGATTTACGCCTGTTTTCTGGCGTATCCTGCGCCTCACCGGCTCGAATCCCCTGTTGGACGCAGGGATGCGATGTTAGGCGCAGCGTTCGCCACTTTCGGCTGCGCCTCACATGAAGGGGCGTGCAATGGGCGCGGTGTGGGCGCAGTGTAGGCGTTCCGGGGCGGGACGCGGCGCGCTCGAATACTCCGAGGCATGTACGATCGCGGCTCGGCAAAGCGCGGCGCAATGCAGCGCTCGGCAGCTCCGACAGGCAGACCTAGTTGATTCTGGTCTAAATGATCTGGCGGAGGCAAAGTGAAGCGAGAACGTAACATGAAAGGAAACAGATAGAAGATCGCAAAAGAAATCTCGGCGCTCAGCTCCGTGCGGCATGGAGTATGATTAAAAAAATTGTTTTTATTAGGTGTAAAATATTATCTGAATAAGAGCTGAACCCTTCTATAAACATACATAAATAAAATCCCGAACAACGCGTTTGTCGCCGAGACCGGCGCTACGTCAGGAATTGCGATATAGAGAATTGCCGGGAAATACAGTAATTCAAATTCGTTAAGCTCTTCTCATTGGTCGGCATAAACCAGCCAATCAGAATAGGAGCGTCAGTGACCAATTATAAGCTATGGAGAAGTATGGACCAATCAAATTCAAAGGCGGGACAGTTCAAATACAGTAAAATGGCAGAAAAGAGCTGATTGGTTGAGCCCAGGCGGCAGATATAAATCCTCCAATCATAAGTAGTGCGTCTATTTTGAATGGAGAAAGAAGGGCGCAACAGAAGGACGCCCTAAAAGTTATTACTGTCTATGGGAGATATTCTAGTACTGTGTTTGGTTGGGGGGGAAGAGGGGCTCGTCCTGCTTAGCCAATCAGCGGCTGAGCTACCTTCTCATAGAGTTCTATGGGGAAAAGAGATGCAGAGCGAGCTCGGTTTGTGATTGGCTAAGTTAAAAGAGGCGCGGTTATTTGGACCAATGGGAAAGCGAGCGACGCTCTTATGGGTTTTCTAATGCAATCTGTAATAAAACTGTACATGGCAGAAATAAAATGATAAGACTCCCGAAGTTGTACCGATCTCTATATAAAATGAACAATAATATAGGGGAAATGAAAAAAAAAATATTAATTCAATAAATTCATTTTTATTTCTTTATTTTTGTTACACCCATACTATTGATCATTGGCTAACGAAAATAAAGAAATAAAAATGAATTTAGTGAATTAATATTTTTTTTTCTTTCCCACCATATTATTGTTCATTTTATATACAGATCGGTACAACTTCTGTAGTGTTATAATTTGATTTCTGCCATGTACAGTTTTATTATAGATTGCATTAGAAAACCCATAAGAGCGTCGCTCGCTCTCCCATTGGTCCAAATAACCGCACCTCTTTTAACTTAGCCAATCACAAACAGAGCTTGCTCAGCATTTGTTTTCCCCATAGAACTCTATGAGAAGTTAGCTCAGCCGCTGATTGGCTAAGCTGGACGAGCCCCTCTTCACCCCAACCAATCACAGTACTAGAATATTTCCCATAGACAGTAATAACTTTGAGGGTGCCCTTCTATCACTCCCTTCTTTCTCCATTCAAAATAGACGCACTACATGTGATTGGTGGATTCATATCTGCCGCCTGGGCTCAACCAATCATCTCTTTTCTGCCTTTTTACTGTATTTTGAACTGTCCCGCCTTTGAATTTGATTGGTCCATACTTCTCCATAGCTTATAATGGGTCACTGTCGCTCCTATTCTGATTGGTCAATACTCCTCCATAGGTTATAATGGGCCACTGTTGCTCCTATTCTGATTGGCTGGTTTATACCGACCAATGAGAAGAGCTTAAAGAATTTGAATTACTGTATTTCCCGGCAATTCTCTATATCCCAAATCCCGATGTAGCGCCGCTCTCGGCGACAAACGCGTTGTTAGTGATTTGATTGATTTATGTTTTGAGAAGGTTTTAGCTCTTTTTCAGAGAATATTTTGCACTTAATAAAAACGATTTTTTTAATCATACTCCATGCCTCACGATGCTGAGAGCCGAGATTTTATTGCCCCGATCTCTCCATAGACTACAATGGGACAAGTAGCTCGCGCTCTGATTGGCTGGGATAGCCAAGCCCCCGCTAGCTCAACCAATCAGCTCTTTTCTGCATTTTTACTGTATTTTTAACTGTCCCGCCTTTGAATTTGATTGGTCAATTCTTCTCCATAGGTTTTAATGGGTCTCTGTCGCTCCTATTCTGATTGGCCGGTTTCTGCCGACCAATGAGAATAGCTTACAGAATTTGAATTACTGTATTTCCCGGCAATTTCCAATATCCAAATTCCTGATGTTGCGCAATTCTTGATATTTGGAAAGTGATTTTTTTATGTATTTTTTAAGCAGGTTTGAGCTCTTTTTCTGATAATGTTTTCCACCTAATAAAGGCGATTTTTTGATTCATACTCCATGCCGCACGGACATGTTTAATGAATTTTCGCTGTATCCCAGCCTGTCTCGAATCGGAATACATGTTAGGCGCAGTCCCTTCTGCGCCTAAGTCCCGCACTGCGCCCCACACACTGGCGAGGCGCAGTGAACTTTTCACCTCATGTATGAGCGCACCTCCTCAGACGGCGAATATTAGGTGCAGTCCCGCACTGCACCTAGGTCCCCGCACTGCGCCCCACACTCTGGCGAGGCGCGGTGGACTTTACACCGCATGTATGAACGCACCTCGGCCCCGACATACATGAGGCGCAAAATTTCGCCGGAAAACCGGTGAAAAGGTGCGCTCCGACGTGGCGAGATTCATACATGTCGCCCTTTGTGTCTAAATCTACAGGGACAAGTGGTCGGGAGATGTCATCATGTCGGTCTGGAGCGGATGCAGAACAAAAGGGAAAGTCAACGACTCGTCAGAGAGACGTCACCTGTGAGTCACAAGATGTAACTGTCACTGTGAAGTCACAATAGAGTATGATGTCACTGGTAGTATATACACTATATGGTCACTGTATGGGGTTATATACAGTCTGCAGAGCCTGTGTACACTTATATATCACTATATGGTCACTGTATGGGGTTATATACAGTCTGCAGAGCCTGTGTACACTGTATATCCACTATATGGTCACTGTATGGCGGGTATATTGGTCTGTTGTGTACTAGATTCATATATGGATATGGATAGGGTATGTATTATTATTCAGTCACTTTGTGGTCATGTTCTGGTGGTATATTCAGGTTCCTATGTAATAGTGTTATTGGTAATGTTGGGCTTGGTATAGTGGATTTGGATGGTAGCAGTATGATGGTGATATGTATGGTGAGGTGTTCACTCCTTTTATTATCTACATTATCTAACAGCAAGTCCTGGTAAATGTTTGTGGTCAGGGAGGTGGCCAAGGGGGGGTGGGGGGTAGGGGGCCCCATCTAAAAGTTTGCTTTGGGGCCCTGGCTTCTCTAGTTACACCCCTGTCTCCCGGCCATAATTCATCTCTTCAAAATTTACTACACAAACATCTTAGAGGTAGGAATTGGTAGGGAAGTGCTGGAATGGTAAGAAGCCTGTCATGGGCGCCAGTCCAATTAAGAAACAAGGGAGTAATGTTGCCATCTATTAACCCCTTCCCGACGTATGCATACGTCCTAGCGGGAAGTGACTTCCCGCAAATGGACATATGCATACGTCCTGGCGATCGTGCGGGCTTGCAGGCGAGCCCCGCACGATCGCGACATGGGACCAGCGGTATATTACCGCAGGCCTCATGCCACATCACCCATGGCTGGAGTGAGCTCCAGCCGCGGGTGTTTAACCCCTTAACTCCGACAATAAATTAAGATCGTCGGAGCTAAGTCATAGGCAGGAGGAGGGAGCCCCTCCTGCCTGCTTCCGTCGCGCTGCTGCACGAGAGTGCGGCAGCGATTGCTTACCAGCCGGCTCCGGGAACTGAAGATCAATTCCCGGAGCCGTCTGTGATGTCACGATGCCCAAAATGCATTGTTGGCACCGTGACTGACAGGATATTGTATGAGGGTGGTGGAGGGCGGATATTGTATGGTGACAGGTGGGGGGTGGATATTGTTTGTGGCCCGTTGGGTGAAGGATATATTGTATGTGGATGGGTGGGAAATTGTATGTGGTTTGATAAGAGGTAGGTAGATATTTTATGTGGGCTGGTGGGTGGTGGATACTCTACGTGGGCTGATGGGGAATATTGTATGTGGGCTGGTGGGGGAAGCAGATATTCTTTGAGGGATGTTAGGGGATGGATATTGTATGAGGGCTGGTGGGTGACAGATATTGTATATGGGGGTGGGTGGAAAACAGATTTTGTATGTGTTCTGATGGGGGAAGCAGATATTGTTTGTGCACTGGTGGGGGTGGATACTCTATGTGGACTGGTGGGGGAGCAGAAATTGTATGTGGGCTGGTGGAGATGTGAATATTGAAAGGGGGCTGATGGGGATGTGGACAGGGCCGCCATCAGAAATTTTGGGGCCCCATACAGCTGGAGCATCTGGGCCCCCCCACCCAGCCAACCCAACCCCCTGCTCCTCCCTCTCCCTCCCCGGCCGTCCCGACAGAGCCCCACCCATCCCACAACCATCGCCACACCAGAAAAATTAAAAAAAAAAATTGGGGGTCACAAGAAAAATTTTGGGGGTCACAAGAAAAAAAAAAATGCAATTGTGCCATTGTTTTTGGATTTAGTTCTTGCTGGATTATACAAGGTCCAGCAAATACCTCCACATGTCACCATTATAATGTTACTAGCGAAGCCAGTATACCCAGACCAATATTGCCAAGCAACAATATATAAATTCTAAATAATACCGCCACCTATCACTACCATATACTGACTAGCACCACCATAATGTTATTGACTAAACCAGTATACCAAGACCAATATCACAAAACAACAACAATATACAAGCACCTAATAATACCGCCACATCATCACCACATATCTCCAACATGACAATACTGAATAATACCGCCACACTGCTAGTGATTATAAACTATCACACCAAAACCAATATTTCCTCCATACAGTGACCCTATAGTGGTAGATACCAGTGTACACATGTGCTCTGCAAATAGTTTACTTACATTTAGCGCCTCTCAGGTGATGTCTTGTCTGAGGAGTCGTTCACTTTCTCTTTTCTTCTCTATTCGGTCCAGACCTCCATGATGACTTCCTCCGTCCACCACTCGTCCCTGTAGAATTTACAACACAAACAACTGAGACTCCTCACTTTTTTTTATTATTTTCCCAACTGAGTGCCCCTCCCCCCATGTACAAACTCCCTTATTTATAATGGCCCAAATGGTAAGAATTACCCCCTGGTAATTATGGGGCTCCCCCAGTTGGTATGTAGGTACAACGGGGCCCCCGGGCGGTAGCTAAGCATCCACCGGGCAGTAGCTAGGTAGCTTGGGGAGATGTAGGTAGCTTCGGGCCCCCGGGCGGTAGTTTTGGCCACCCCTGTAGGTAGAATAGGGCCCTCTGTAGATTAGGGTCCCCTTGTAGGCAGAATAGTCCCCCCCCCTTGTAGATTAGGGACCCCTTGTAGGCAGAATAGTCCCCCCGCTGTAGATTAGGGCCCCCTTGTAGGCAGAATAGTCCTCCCCTGTAGATTAGGGCCCCCTGTAGGCAGAATAGTCCCCCCCTGTAGGCAGAATAGTCCCCCCCCTGTAGATTAGAGACCCCCTGTAGGCAAAATAGTCCCTTCCCTGTAGATTAGAGACCCCCTGTAGGCAGAATAGTCCCTTCCCTGTAGATTAGAGACCCCCTGTAGGCAGAATAGTCCCCCCCTGTAGATTAGAGACCCCTGTAGGCAGAATAGTCCCCCCCCTGTAGATTAGAGACCCCCTGTAGGCAGAATAGTCCCCCCTGTAGATTAGAGACCCCTGTAGGCAGAAATAGTCCCCCTGTAGATTAGAGACCCCTGTAGGCAGAATAGTCCCCCCCTGTAGATTAGGGACCCCTGTAGGCAGAATAGCCCCCCCTGTAGATTAGGGCCCCCTGTAGGCAGAATAGTCCCCCTCCCCTGTAGATTAGGGCCCCCCTGTAGGCAGAATAGTCCCCCCCTGTAGGCAGAATAGTCCCCCCCTGTAGATTAGAGACCCCCTGTAGGTAAAATAGTCCCTTCCCTGTAGATTAGAGACCCCCTGTAGGCAGAATAGTCCCTTCCCTGTAGATTAGAGACCCCCTGTAGGCAGAATAGTCCCCCCTGTAGATTAGAGACCCCCTGTAGGCAGAATATTCTCCCCCCTGTAGATTAGAGACCCCCTGTAGGCAGAATATTCTCCCCCCTGTAGATTAGAGACCCACTGTAGGCAGAAAAGTCCCCCCTGTAGATTAGAGACCCCCTGTAGGCAGAATAGTCCCCCCTGTAGATTAGAGACCCCTGTAGGCAGAATAGCCCCCCCTGTAGATTAGAGACCCCCTGTAGGCAGAATAGTCCCCCCTGTAGATTAGAGACCCCCTGTAGGCAGAATAGTCCCCCCTGTAGATTAGAGACCCCCTGTAGGCAGAATAGTCCCCCCCTGTAGATTAGAGACCCCCTGTAGGCAGAATAGTCCCCCCCAGTCTTTGGGGCCCCCTGTAGGCAAAGTTCCCCCCCAGTATTAGGCCCCCTGTAGGCATAGTTCCCCCACCCAGTATTAAGGCCCCTGTAGGCATAGTTTCCCCCCCGCCACTATTAATGCCCCCTGTAGGCAGAATAGTCCCCCCCCCAGTATTAGGACCCCCTGTAGGCATAGTTCCCCCCCCTCAGGGCCCCCTGTAGGCATAGTCCCCCCCAGTATTAGGGCCCCCCTTTAGGCATAACCCCCCAGTATTAAGGCCCCCCTGTAGGCATAACCCCCCCCAGTATTAGGGCCCCCTGTAGGCATAGCCCCCCCAGTATTAGGGCCCCCCTGTAGGCATAGCCCCCCCAGTATTAGGGCCCCCCTGTAGGCAACCCCCCCAGTATTAGGGCCCCCCTGTAGGCATAGCCCCCCCAGTATTAGGGCCCCCCTGTAGACATAACCCTTCCCCCCAGTATTAGGGCCCCCCTGTAAGCATAGCCCCCCCAGTATTAGGGACCTCCTGTAAGCATAGCCCCCCCCAGTATTAGGGCCCCCCTGTAAGCATAGCCCCCCCCCCAGTATTAGGGCCCCCCTGTAGGCATAGCCCCCCCCCACAGTATTAGGGCCCCCTGTAGGCTGCCCCCGTCTGGGATGTGGATGGTTGGGCGGCACCCTTTCGGGGAGGGGGGCGGGACCTTCAGGAGGAGGTCCCGGCCGGCTCAGCTGCGCACTGTGACAAATCATCTACTTACATGTGCGCTGTGCGCGCTGTAGCCGAAGTCGGGACCTCCTCCTCCTCCTCTCTCTGTCGCCGCCGCTGCTCTCTGCCCTGCGGCGGGATGCGGTAAAGTTTGAATCCGTGAATCTCCGCCCCTCGGGGCGGGGCCTCGCGGATTCAAATTATTCTGCATCCCGCCGCCCACAGACAGAGAGGAGGCGGGCCCGGCTCCGGCAACAGCGCGCCCAGGGCTCATATAAGTAGATCGCAGCGCAGCTGAGCCGGGAGCGGGCCCCCCCCCAGCACCGCCCCGCTGGCTGTAGCTGAAAGCGGAGGCGGAGCGGATGTAGCGCAAAGCGGCGCTACCGTCCCCCCCCCGCCCCCGGACATCTCACCATGTAGAGCGTGGCGCTCGGCTGCACCGTGCTCTACAGTGTGTAAAAAAAAAAAAAACGGAAATAAGCGGGCCTGCTTGAAGCGGGCCCCCTTATCTCTCCGGGCCCGGTACAGGTGTACGGGTTGTACCCCCTGTACGGCGGGCCTGGATGTGGATATTGTATTGGGGATGGTAGGGAGGTGGATAATGTATGGGGGATGGTAGGGAGGTGGATAAGGTATGGGGGATGATAGGGAGGTGGATATTGTATGGGGGCTGGTAAGGTTTGTACCAAAAATGCTACTACATAGGAACTCGATTATCCTGCCAGAACATGACCACAAATTTGCACCACATAGTAACTGATAATACCCCTACACTATTACTGAATAAAGATCAGTATACAAAGACCAATATTACCACTATACAGTACTGCCTGCAGACAGAGAAGTGATTATACTGCTGTTACATATTGTGACTCACAGGTGACGGTTCTCTCACAAGTCATTGACTTTCCCTTTTGTTCTGCATCCAGTCCAGACTGTCATGAGGACTTCTACCAGACACTACTTGTCCCTGCAGATTTGGATACAAAGATCATAGAATCCTCACTTTTCCAGCACCTCCCTTGCTTTCCCTGACCTCAGTACAAACTTTCCAGGGGTGGGAGAGCGGGTACAGGCCTTAGTTTAGAGTTATAGTCTCATAAAGGGGAGGAAAAGAGAATTAACCACCTGGAGATTGTATTACAGCTGTGACCTCTACCCCTCAGCATCAAATTACCAGGTAGGTAGACTCCTATTAAATAGGTTGGTAGGCCGAAGGTAGGTAGATTGGTAGGCTCAAGATAGGTAGGAAGCCAGTAGTTAGGTCTCAGGTATGTAGATAGCTCCCATTTAGGTAGGTAGGCTACAGGTAGGTAGGTAGATTGACACTAGCAGGGGCGGAACTACCAGGGTAGAAGACATAGCATCTGCCACGAGGCCCGCGTCACTTGTCTTCACGATCCCACGTCATGACGAGGGCCCAGCCAGCTTTTGAGCCTGGTGCGATGATATGATGTCGTCAGTAGGGGTGGATGCCTGGTAAATCACAGATTGAGGGTATATTGATCTGATTAAAACATAACTTTTAATCCAAAATACAATTAAAAAATGTACTTTTACCCCTAATTTGACAATCCCATCAGTGTGTCCAATTAAATATATCATATAGGGATATACAATACGTCTGTCACTTTGCTACCACTACATGATCCCTTACGTTTGTGTAGTCATTCCCAAACTTCAGGTCTTTCACTTGATCCTGTAAATCCAATTTTTTCTTCATATGGCATCCCACATAGGACCACTGAAAAAAGATGCAAACTTAGTTCTAGCCCTATCAGCAATCCCTGCTATATCCCTCTGAAGAAAAGACAGGGTTATCGTCCCAAAAGGGTCGGCCCTGTAGCCAGACGTATATCCCTATTAGTCCCTATATCACCCTGTTGTGATGAAACTTGGTCCAAAAGAAAAGTATTCCTATATATAAAACATATGTAATAAGGCTTATCAAAAACTTCGTCTTCCAAATCCCAACGCGTTTCCCCCTCATATATATGAAGGTTCATCAGGGGATTAGTCAAAGCCCACAAAGTCACAATTCTTGGTGAAACAAAAAACCCATGATAAGGGTAACAGACAAATAGTGTCCTGGAACAGCCACTGATGTCGGATGGCTATTCCAGGACACTATTTATGTTATGTTATGTTTTAATCAGATCAATATACCCTCAATCTGTGATTTAGTGCTTATAAGTGATCTGTGAATATTATTGAAAACCTCTGTGAAGATGTGGATGCCTGGTAGTTTTAAGGCCTAAGACCTTAGATCTAATAGGCAGATTAGCAGAGCAGAGCGCCAGCAGCTCTCCTCTCTGTTAGGACCAGGCAGTCATGTCTCTGAAAGCTCGGGCCAGAGGGCTCAGATGTTCTGAGGCAGGGGGAGCTGGGCTCCTGGGGGAGCTGGGCCCAGTAGCAGTTGCTACAGCTGCTCCCCTGGTAGTTCTGCCCCTGTCTTAGGCACCTCACCTTTTCCATACTAATTCCCACCTCTGTACAAGCTCTACATCCATAGTTTCACACAGTAATCCAAATTGTTAAAGTGCCTCTAGATGATTATATAGCCTCACATGTACCACAAGCCTCCAGCCCCCTCTCCAGACTTCTCTGCCTCCCTCTAGGACTCCATTCCCCCATACACTTATCTGTGCCCTTCCATACTCCTCTGTCCCCTCCAGACTCCTCTGCCCCCTCTAGTATCCTCTGTCTCCTTCTAGTCTCCTTTGTCAACTCCAGGCTCCTGTCTCTCTCTAGAATGCTCTTTACCCCATCCAGATGCCTCTGTCCCTCTCCAGATGCCAACTACAGACTTTACTGTCCCCTCCAGACTCCTCTGATCCCTTCCAGACCTCCTTTTCCCTATACACTCCTCTGTGCCCTTCCATACTCCCGGCGTCGCTAGGCAGTTTTATCCGGAGCTCGTGCCTCGGATAAATTGCCTGCTGCCCCGAATGTTTCATTCCCCTGCCACCCTCATTCACTATAGTAGCGCGGCGCTGCATTGTTGTTCTCTTTGAGAACCAACGATGTGGTGTGGGCCACAACTATATTTAAAGGGCCCGCTGTTCCCCCCGCAAAATTTGCCCCCGGGCTCCTTACACTGTAAAAAGGGGGGCCCGGGGGAAAGGGGCAGCTATCTCTTACTGCCCCTTTAATGAGCTTCCTGTTCAATGCGCACTGCGCAGGGTCGGGACGAGAGCAGCCACAGCGTCATCCTCTTAACTGCCGGCTGCTGGGGCTGTCTATAGCAGAGGAGGGGGAGCACGGCTGCAGTACGCCCGGGGAAACCCGGCGCGGGCATGTTTTTCCTTTCTCCCCTAGTCAGTGGGGGCCCGCGCGGAGCCCAGCAGGCAGGTGGGGGCCACTTTAGGTACTTAGGCGGGGGCCAGTTCTTAAAAAGTTGTATGTATATCTGAGGGGGTAAGGGGTAAGGGCAACTGACTGGGAATAACTGTCAGCTGATCTCTGGGGGGTCACACTAAACCCAAAGGAGCTGACAGTCTCAGTTTTATTTTATCGATTATATAATTGACCAAAAGGGGTGATCAACATTTAAATGTAGACAGTCGCTCTGTGGATCAGGGGTGACCCCCAGAGTCAGGAAGTTATTCTGGGTACTGGGGAGCCCTGTGCCTGGGCCAAAATTCTGGGGGGCCTGGGCTTTCTTTTACTTGGAAACCCTGGCCTGTCCCATATACTGTGGAGCCCTGTTCCCGGCTAATTTTGTGGAGGCCCCGTGCCTGTCTATATACTGTGGAGCCCTGTTTCCTGTCTATATACTTTTGGAGCCCTGTACCCGGCTATATTTGTGGAGCCCCGTGCCCCGTCTATTTACTGTGGAGCCCCGTACCCGGCTATATATTTTGGAGCCCCGTACCTGGCAATATATTTTGGAGCCCCGGGACCTGGGGTATTACTGTGGGGACCCCCGTGAAATTAAAGGCCCTTTTATACGGGGGGACCTGTGCCTAGTTTATTCTGGGGGAAACATATGCCTTCCCATTTATGTGGGGGCCTAAGGGGTAATTTTTTACTGGAGGGGCCCATTTCCTATCAGTATACTCGGGAAAACTATGCCTTCTTATATACTGGGGGGACCTATGGTTTCTTATATACTGGGGGGACCTATGTCTTCTTATTTACTTCAGAGTCAGCGCTGCCCAGTGGTAGCAGAAAGGAGCGATGCTCCACTCTGCTACTTCCCCTGCTGGCTCTCCCCTGTTTTCCCTGGGCGGGCGATTAGTCAAATGAAAGCGCCCTCCCCCGCTGAGCCCGCAGCCGGGAGCGCCCGGCTTTAAAGGGGGCTTTGGGCGGAGGTTTAAATGAGTGATTTTTTCCAAGACACACAAAGTCCGCCACCTGAATGAATTTAAATTGGTTTTTGGGGCAGCCAGAAAGGGGCAAAGGATTTTGGTGGGGGGGCACCAGTTTTGGGGAAATAGAGACAAGAAGTCCGCAAAGGATGGCGGGAAAAAAAAACCCGCACCGTTTTTTGGGTTTAAAAAAAATAAACTTTTTTTTTTATCAAATCATTAAAAAAAAGGGCCGACAGACAGAGTCCCTGTCTGTTGTGTTGGTTTTTTAAAGATTTGATACAATTAAAGAAGATTATTTTTTTTTAATTTCCCAAAAAAAGGTTTTCTGGATTTTTTTCCCCCATCCGGGGGGACTTTTTTTGTCTCAGTGATTTTTTTCTTTACCCGCCCTGCCCGGGCCGGTTATTATACCCCCCCTTCCCTTTGCCTTTTTATAGCCCACCCCGCCCGACTTTTTTTATTCCCCCGCCTGGGGCCCATATAAGGGCCATCCCCGCCTGCCTTTTAGCCCACCCTGCCTCCCCGTTTTTCCCACCCGCCTTTTATTGCCCAAACCCCGCCGACTATTTACCCCCCGCCTTTACTTATAGCCCACCCTACCTCCCTATATACCCCAGCCTGCCTATATAGCCCAACATGCCTCCCTATATACCCCAGCCTGCCTATATAGCCCACCCTGCCTCCCTATATACCCCTGTCTGCCTATATAGCCCACCCTGCCTGACTATATACCCCTGCCTGCCTATATATAGCCCTGCCTGCCTATATACCCTTGCCTGCCTATATATAGCCCACCCTGCCTATATACCCTTGCCTGCCTATATATAGCCCACCCTGCCTGACTATATACCTCAGCCTGCCTATATAGCCCACCCTGCCTGACAATATACCACAGCCTACCTATATAGCGCACCCTGCCTGACTATATACCCTTGCCTGCCTATATATAGCCCACCCTGCCTGCCTATATATAGCCCACCCTGTGTGCCTATATACCTCTGCCTGCCTATATATAGCCCACCCTGCCTGACTATATACCCCTGCATGCCTATATATAGCCCACCCTGCCTGCCTATATACCCCTGCCTGCCTATAAAACCCTCCCTTAGCCTGCCTATGTAGCCCCCCTAAAGGCTGCTTGTATAGCCCCTATAGCTTACCTAAAGCTTGCCTACCTATATAGCCCCCTGAAACCTATATGTCTACTTATATGGGGCCACTTTAGCTACCTAAACCATGCCTACCTACCTATATGGCCCCTATAGCCCATCTAAACCCTGTCTACCTGTATGGCTCCCTATAGCTACCTAAACCATGCCTGTCTACCTATTTAGCCCCCTATAGCTACCTAAACTCTACATGCCTACCTATATGGCCCCTATAGCCTACCTAAAGCCTGCCTGCCTATTTGGGCCCCCCTGTAGGCTATTTACCTACCTGTCTACCTATGTGGGCCCCACCTATAGCCTAGCTACCTGGGGCCCACCTACAGCCTACCTGTGGTCCACCTACTGCATACCTACCTACCTGGGGCCTAAATACTGCCTACCTAGTGCCAATCTACCTACCTGTAGACTACCTACCTGAGACCTGCCTGACTACTGCCTACCTACCAAGGATCTACCTACCTACCTCAAGTCTACTAACCTACCTACCTACATAGGGCCTACCAACCTATCTAATGTGGGTCTACCTGCTTATATGATTCGGGGCGGTACAGGCCATAGCTGTAACACAATCTCAAGGGGGTGAATACTCTCTTCCTCACCTCCCCTCTAGGAGACTTGGCCTCTAAGCTATGTCCTGTACCCACTCTCCCACCCCTGGGAAGTTTGTACAGAGGTGAGGGGCAGGGAGTGAGGTGCTGGAAAAGTGAGGATTCTAATATATTTGTGTCCATATCTGCAAGGATGAGTGGTGGCCGAGAGAAGTCATCATGTATCATAATATTGGTATAGTGGGATTTTTGTGGTAGCAGTATGATGGTGATATCTATGGTGAGTAGATCACTCCTTGTATTATATAGTAACTGCATGACTTAAGAGGTACCGGTAAATGTTCGTGGTCGGGGAAGCATGGGGGGGGGGGGGCATCCAAAAGTTTGCTTTGGGGCCCAGGCTTCCCTAGTTACGCCCCTGATGCCTACTAATATACTGGGGGGTCCTATACCTACCAAACTACTGGGGGTCCTATATACTTGCCTATATAGTGGGTTACATATCTGTCTACTTGGGAATCTATAGACTTGCCTACCTATTAGGAAGACCTAAATACCTACCAACCTACTTGGGGACCTATATACTTACTGGTGTTACCTATATAACTACCTACCGGGGGACCTATGTATCCACCAGCTTACTGGGGGGGGCACTATATAGCTACCTTCCTATTGTGGGACCTATATAACTACCGCTTACCTACTGAAGGGACCTATTTACCTTCCTAGCTATTGAAAGTGCCTGTATACCTACCTGTTTGGAGACCTATATATCTACCTACCTACTAGGGGACTGGCCTATATATCTACCTGTCTACTTTAAGGGGACTTATATAGACCTACATCTATACTGTTGGGGGGGTCTATATGCCTCCTTACCTACTGGGGGCCTATATAGGAATGATGGGTGACTCCTTATCCCTCACAACAGGCACCTGGCTTTTTATTATAGGAAAGCAGGTTGCTATGAAGAATGGAGCATAAATATGATTTCCTACATAGGCAACCATTAGGCAGGTAGATATATAACCCCCACCCCCACCCTCAGGTAAGTATATAGGTGCTGGAAAGTAAGGATTCAAAAATGTTTGTGTGGCAAATTCTGCAGAGACGAGTCGTGGCCGGAAGAAGTCATCATGGCGGTCTGGGCCGGATGGAGAAGAAAAAGGAAAGAGAACTACTCCCATCAGAGGAAACGTCTCCTGTGAGTCACTTTATGTAACTGCACTGTGATCACTTATATGTCTGCAGAGCCTACATACAACTAGTATCTACCACTATCTGGTCACTGTATGGTGGTGATATATGTCTGCAGAGCACCTGTTTAGAGCTGGTAGCCACATGTGGTGATCGCATTTGGCCATGGCCTGGCAGTATTATTTAGTCCTTAACGACCGCGCACCGTCTTTTGATTTCGGCCGGTGCGGGTCGTTCGTCTGCAGCGACGTCTTTTGGCTTCGCTGCAGACATCGGAGTTTGCGGCGCCCGGCGACGCAGCTGCGCTTGGATCAGGGATGTACTACACAGCCCTGATCCCAGCGCAGCTATTGCGAGCACCGGGGAGCGGGGGAAATCTCCGCAACCCGGTGCTTTAACCCTTTGATTGCGGCGGCGCATTACCGCAGCGCAATCGAAGGGTTTCCCTGCTCTGTCGGGTGATCAGGACACCCGGTGACTCGACAGAACCTGGGGAACGTCTCTACAGTCAGCCCTGGGGACCTAGAGTAGCCCCAGGACTGTCTGTGTGACAAGGCAGGGATCAGGGCAGACTGTGTGCTGTCCTAATCACTGCCTGGGTCAGACTGACACAGATTATAATGTATTAGCATATATGAATATGCTAATACATTACTAAGTGCAAAAAAAAAAAAAAATGTTAAACAGTTCTCCCTTCATGGAATTAAAATAAACATAAAAAGTGTAAAAAAAATAATAAAAAAATAAATAATAAAAATAAATACTTAATAAAAGATGATTGTGCATAAATTACAAACGCAACACAACCTACACATATTTGGGTTTTTTTTTTTTTTTTGTATCTACCGACTGTAATTCCTGATAGAATTAATCTAACAAGTTATAATGGAAATGGAATGGTGTAATAAAAAACTATAAATAAAACAAATAAAAACAAATAAAACTACTGCAATTATTTATAAGTGAACTCAAACTATTCCCCATAAAAGTACATCTTGTCTTCATACTGAATACAAACGGAGCGCCTCATACAACTGCGTCATTGAAAAAATAAAAAGTTACAAACTTGTTGAAAGTTGCAAGTGAAGGTCGCTCAAAAATCTATACAAGTAATTGTTTGGTCATTAACTACTTTTCAGGCGTTCGACTTAAGGGGTTAAGTAGTAATATTATTGGATCTTAGAATTGTAGGATTTTCAATAGTAACAATCATACACATGGTATATGTACTACATCCATAGGTGTCATATTCGGTACCTGTATGACTACTATGTAGGGTTATTACTGTGTCATATGTAGGTGAGAGGTTTTGAAAAAGTACATTTGTCAGCGCTGATTATCCATTCTACAACCTGCACTGCTAGAGGTGATGGGACAGGATCTATGTGGACTACGTGATATACTGACAGGATACATAACACTGTTTTCTGTAAAGAATAGCATGCCCACAGTCATGAATATGTGGACTAAAACATGCCGTTGTGATACCCATCCCTAATGCTGAGACAAATCATATACACTAGAGGGCCCGGAGTTTATGTCCCTAGACAACGCCCTATTCCAGTCACTGTATTGTGCTGATATGTCGTCATGGTGTGATAGTATTATTCAGTAATATTTGTCCTGGTTGGTGGTATGTGGTCCACGGTGTGGTGGTTTATTTGAAATTTTCTATAGTAGTAATTATTAGATTAATATAGTCTCGGTTTTGGTCAGAGAACAATTTAGTGATATATTGCAACCTGTAAGCGGTAGTTATTATAATTAGTATTAGCATATATTGATTTGTACCATAAATAATCTTGATAAGACTCCGTAATGTTGACCTGTTGTGTCTGGTCCTGTAAATGCTATGAGGTGTGAACGCAGGCATGATTTGATGTGATTAGAATTGTGGCCTGGTTGGATTACCTTGGGTGTTGGGTTGTCGGACTGGAGATATGTTGATGTCATGCATTTAGGTGTAGCTAAAGGCGTGGCCTGATATTCCTCTTTTTGCAATCTTTAAAAGTTGGGTATGGAGTGAATATTACAGCTGACACCCAGCACCTACCATTTAGATGCCGCCCCTATGGCTGCAGCTGCATCTAAATGAATGAATATTGTTTTGAGAACTATGATCTCACAATTGGATTTGACTATAACCTGTAAATTGGATGATAGCATAGCGCTATTGACCCCGTATAAAACAAAAAGAAATTTATTTGAACAGAACTGTGTTTCGTGCTGGCATCCACTTCGTCTGGTTCCACACGCATTTGACAACAGCAATGGCTTGAATAGAATAGAAGAGAAGTCCGCCAAATGTGAACATTCGAGACAAAACAAATGTGAATATAATAAAAAAAAAAAAAAAACACAATAGTTTGTAGCCAGAGACTTTCCGATAACATTAACAATTTATCAGTAAGTTAGACAGTAATGAGCTAGTAGCAGTGTCGAGAGATATTTTATGGTTGTAATTTACTGGAGGCTTTTCTCACTCTTCAGATGTCAATCACCTGATTCCTGCTAGATAGTAGCGGTGATACGCGTGTAACCAATAGAGGTCTCGCAGGCTATTGAATAGAGGAGCTAAACAAAAGTCATTGTACTTTCTAATTGTAACGATTTTACCTGATGTTACTTGTTCAGTCAATTATGATTGACAGCGCTGAATAGTTACATTTAGTAACAGGTTCAGAAGCTTGCGAATCCTGCATGATATATGGACGGAATGGAAATAGATCCATTAGTATTAAGATAAGCAAAGCAATTTTCATAGACAATGACAAATGACAGAAGGAAGAAGCTACTGAGGAGTCTTTGTAACGGGACTGGGAAAAGTTTATATATATATAATTTTGCTTGTTCATTTGGTTGTGATTGATGAAAATCCCTCTAATACGAATTAAAATGAGGATAATGGTTTTAATAATGTTATAGATTCCATATTTACAATGTACAGAGCCCGATTTATCACATAGAAATATATAAAAAGGGACAAAACCTGAATAAATACATTTCTAGATAATAATATCATTGTAAATCTGTCTAGTGATGTACTGATAATACAGTGAATGGATTTCATACAGATCGCGGCTGAAATCCCTGATGAGGAGCGATCGCAGATACATGAACGTGTCCCGCAGTCTGTTCTGGGGAAGCGGCTCCTGCATCAGGCGAGGGATGGATTCAGATGTAGACAAATCGCACGAAGTTTATTCATTTGATTGAGAACAATTCTGGGAAGATTTCAGAAGAGATGAAAATCTCCGGTTGCGGCCACTTGGGCCGAATCATTTTACACAGCGGAACCGATAAGGATCCGAGAAGCCTCCGCGCAGCAGACGGAGCTATGAAGACCCTATGGTCACTGGATTGTGGAGACTCCTACAGGTCAGTAGTGACCAGACCGAGTATAGGATGAAGAGTCCTGGACTCCACCATATAATAACAGAGCGGTCAGAATAGGGAGCTTCTCTTCTATACGTCCCGGGGCCGAGAATCCTGCGGGGATTGTATAGATATTGATGCTTTTATGATCAGTGACTCCTTCATTCTCTACAACTTCCTCCAGGAGCGGCGGCCTCGCTGATCTGTCACATTCATCATCTATGGAGGAAGCGCTCGGGCAGTCTGCGGGCCCTGTTACAGCGGTGCGCCGACTCCCTCCATGTAAGCAGCGAGTCCCGGGGCAGCTTCACCCTCTGTGAGCCCGGAGTCTCCGCGCCCCCAGCGCAGAAGGAGACGCCTCCTGTCAGGACCGAATAAGGAGAAAGAGATCACCGGGGTCAGGACACGGACAGCCTCTGTGCAGGTATGAGGCGGCTGCTCTCACCCCGGGACCTCCCTCCACCTCCTGCGGTAATAATACAGAGGATGAGGCGGCTGCTGGGACACTGCGGAGACCATCGGGGATACAGCGGCACAGCTTGCTCTAGATGCGAAGCCCGGGGATACAGCGGGCAACAGCTCTGCTCTGATGCAGAGCCCCGTGGGACTCACAGCGGCACAGCCTCTGCCTCTAGATGCGGAGCCCCCGGGGATACAGATCATGCTCAGTCAATGCGGAGCCCCCGGGCGATACAGCGCGCACAGCCTCTGCTCTAGATGCGGAGCCCCCGGGGATACAGCGGCACAGATCTGCTCTAGATGCGGAGCCCCCGGGGATACAGCGGGCACAGCTCCGCATCTAGATGCGGAGCCCCCGGGGATCAGGGCACAGCTATGACTCTAGATGGCGAGCCCCGGGGATACAGCGGGCACAGCTCTGCTCTAGATGCGGGGCCCCGGATACATCGGGCCACAGCTCTGCTCTTGATGCGAGCCCACCGCGGGGATACAGCGGCACAGATCGTCTAGATGCGAGCCCCGGGATACAGCGGCACAGCTCTGCTATAGATGCGGAGCCCGGAGGATACAGCGGCACAGCTCTGCTCTAGATGGGGGAGCCCCCGGGGATACAGGGGCACAGTTTCTGTTTCTAGTTGCGGACCCCCTGGGGAACAGCGGCACGTCTGCTCTAGGCGGACCCCCCGGGGATACAGGGGGCCAGCTCTGCCTAATGCGGGCCCCAAAGGGATACAGGGGCAACGCTCTGCTCTAGATGCGGGGGCCCCCGGGGGTTTACAGCGGCAAGTTGCTTAGATGCGGAGCCCCAGGGATACAGGCACAGCTTGCTCTGATGGGGAAACCCCCCGGGGTTTTAAAAGCGGGCACAGCCCCTTGCTTTTAGTTTGGGACCCCCCCGGGGATAAAAGGGGGAAACAGCTCTGCTCTAGATGGGGCCCCCGGGGGTTTACAGGGCCCACAGTTTCTGCCCCTAGTTTGGGGGGCCCCCAAGGGGTACCCGGGCACATCTCTGCTTAGATGGGGGGAGGGCTCTTAAAAAGAGCCTTTGGGTTTTTTAGGAGAGGATCTGGGGGCTCACTTGGCGTGGTGTTTTTGGTGAAGGCCCTTGGTGCCCTGGGGGAAGGGGGTTTTGGCCAGCTCCAGGCAGCAGCAGGCGCACGGGGGTCTGGAATTTTCCCGGGGGTGATGGTGGAGCGTTGTTGTAGTGAGCCAGGGGGGAACGTTTTCCCCTGCAAATGCGCTCGAAGATTCTTTTGCCCGAAGGAGTTCAGGGGACGGTAAAATTTTGGGCCTTGAGGAGATGGGGTGTGGGGGTGCCCTGCTTGAGAAACCTTTCCCCCCACAAATTTTAGATAGCCCCCCTGGGGGCCCTTCCTGCGCTTTTGCCGTCCTTTTTCGGGGTTTGGTGACGGTTTTCCCTTTTGGAGCCCCTTTTTGGGGGCGCGGGGGCGCGGATTTTGGCAGGATCAGGCATGATGAAGAAAGGGTTTCCCCTTTTAAGCAACGGAAAAACAATAAACGGGGGCGCCCCCCAACCCCCAGGGGTATTTTAGACAGTAATGCAAATGAGACTGCCCCCTGCCCCGCTGAAACCTGTTGATGAAAGACTCATGTGCCCTGTGGTGTCGTCTTACCCCCTCCCTTTGCAGGTGTTGGTTTTCCCCAAAAGGGCCCGGAAACAAATTTTCGACTTCACCCCCCAACCAATGAGAGCGCTTGTAGAGCAATTTGTTTATTTGGGGACGCGGAAAAAAAGGGGAGGCAAAAAAACCCGGGGAAAAAGGGCCAAAAAGACCCCCCGCCCCCCCGGGGCGGGTTTGCATTTTCCCCTTGGGTCGGGGTGCAACAGACTTCTCCGAAAGGGGGCCACAACGCTGGGGGGGTTTGGGCGCCGGCGCTCCCGCTTTTCTGGCCGCGGGGCCGGAGTATCTGACCGCTGAGACCCTTTGGAGTTACCCGAAATGCCCCCCGGGGACAAAAAGAAACCCGAAATCACCCCCCGCACCTGAGTTCCCCCGGCGAAACCCGACAGGGGGCTCAACAGGCTTTTGGGGTGGGGTGACCATCGCCCAGGGGGGCTTTCCGCCCAACACCCAGGGTGCTGCTCCCCAAGAAAAAGCGAGAGCAGCAAAGCCAAGAGAATTGAGGCCCCCCCCGGGCCCAAAACCCAAAGGGGGGGGGGGGCCTCTTCTCAGAGCCCCCCACACCCTCCGGGTTTAGAGGGGGCCGCCCTGCCCTGTGTGACCTGTACTTGCCGCGGTATTATGGGGCAGATAGGTCGCCTTATAACGCGTTTCTGCGGGCCGGGTATCGGGGGCCTCGGGGTGGCGGGGGACCCCCGCGGGTTCAGGAAGGGGCGCTTTTGGGGGGAATTGGCCGGACCTACTGGTTTATTACAGCTATAAAAATGTGTTCTCCTATTTTACACGGTCCTATAAAATTTATTCGAATTATAGGGGGAAAATTTAACAAATTTCCCAAAAAAAAGCGGCAGAAGCGGGTGATACCTTTGTTTCATGAGAGGAGAAGGCGGGGGGCATTGTGCTGCAGCAGAGCTCGGCTTTCCCATAGAGTTGTCCAGCTTCAGTTGGGGGATAAAGCACAAGGGTTCTTCGCTGCCAACACTTCATTGTGATGAAGGGTTTCCCAAAGGCCCAGAGCTCTATTCACTGTGTTGGGGGCCTCGGAAACCGGAGCAGTAAGCCCCCGAGATTATAAACCAATAATCCTGCGGGAATTTTAGGCCATAAAATTTCCCTCCTCAGTGTTATTCTTTCTCATAAATCCAATTTATCAAAAAAAACGGTTTTAAACCCAAAAAATTAAATTTACACTTATTTAAACAGTTCTGTGACTTCATCTAACCCATAAGGCGCCGCAGTTTTCATTTTTTTTGGGGCCCCTCTTTTTCCTCGGGATTGACCCCGGGCCCAGGGGGAGATGTAAATCTATGGGGGGGTTTAGGAAACCCCGGGTCACAGTCAGGGGGTTTTCCGTTTTTAAATTGTGTCTGGGCCCGTGTGCTTCATTGATTTGTTTTTAATACTGAAGGGGTTTAAAGGTTTCTGGGGCGGGCGGGTTTGGGTGTTTTGCCCCCGATGTATTTTGTCACACTCCCCCGGGTTTAATATATACAGCAAAACGAGAAGTGCGATTTTAAATTGGCGGGGTTAAATGGGAAAAAGGCAAAGAGTTGTTCTGGTTCTAAAATTTATTAAAAATGGGGGCGCCTTAGGGGTTAAATGAATTTCACAAAAACTGTTGCAGCTTTTTAATAAGTGTAAAGTAATTTTCTGTCTTATTATTGTTTTATGATAAATTGGATTTATGAGATGAATAACACTGAGGAGATATTTCCATAGATTCCCTGCGGGATTGGGGGTTTTAAAAATTCTGGGGGGACGTGTGGTTGAAAACAGGGCCCTCAGGAATCTCACTACTTCCCTTTTCCTTGGGCCCCCAATTTGGGGAAAATGGGGTTTTCCCCAAAAATTTACAGTCCCAGCAAATATTAGCGGTAGTATAAGTATTTGTGGGAGTCTCAGATATGTCCGCAAATGGCGCCCTCTCCCTCCATGATACAGCGCAGATCTCACAACTAAAGTAACACTGTGTATTTATTACATGTTCCGCAAATTCCATCAAGGGGAAAAAATAAAATTTTTCCCTGCGTTTCAGTAGTTCCTGAGGTTTCGCGGAGCCCGGGGAATGTTACTCCATTTTTTCCCAGTTAAATTTTCCCTGGGGGTTAAAAAGGTATGATGAGGGGTTTTCCCCCTGTTTCCCTCCGGGATGAAAAAGGCCGTTTAAACTTATCTACTTGTACCTTTTAATCAATAAAGCTGATACATTACAATTCAGCCTTTGGATTTTATTGAGTTGAATTTAGTACCAAATATTTTCCCAATTTGGACCATTTTAAATGTTTTCATTTATCAAGAAATTTTTATTTTTTTATTTAAATTTCCCTTGAAAAAAAAAAAAAAATAAAAGGGGAAAAGAATGGGGAAAAAAAAAGGATCCGTTATTCCCAAAAGGGAGGGGGGGGAAAAAAGGGACAATGGAAACCCGGGTTTCCCCAAATAAAACCGGGCCGTTTTTTGGCCTGTTATTTCAGCCAAAAGGGGTTTGGGGGGGGGGCCCGGGTGGAGGGGAAAAATTTTACGCACCAAGCCGCCATCCCCCTTCCGGGGGGGCTAAAGGGGCTATATTTGAGGATCGGGGGGTGGGGTTTTCCTAAACTTCCCCAGGCCCCCCTACCCGAAAAAGGGGAAAAAGCCCCTGGACGGGGCCCAAAGGGGGGGAAAGGTCTTGGGTTTAAAGGGGCCTTCCGCCTTTCCCCAAACCCCGGGGAAGGGAAGGGGCGGGGGGATAAAATTTCCTGGGCACACCAAGCCCCCCCGGGGGGGCCGTCTTAAGGTTTCCCGGGGGGCCCCTTTTTCAAAGGGAGGGATTCTCCGGCCCCCCCCATTTTTAATTGAAGAAAAAACCTCGCCTTTTCCTTTTTGAAAGGTTTTTTTTCCACTGGAAACTTTATGGGACCCCCGTCCCCCTTTTAACCAACACCCCGAGGAAAAGGACCGCCCAATTTTTTGGATTTTGGGTTTTTGGGGGGGGGGTAAGGGGGGGCAGGGGGGGGGGGCATTTTGGGGGGGGTTTTTTTGGGGGGGTTTTAAGGGGGGGTTTTTTACCTTTTTTATTACCCCAAAGGGTTTTTTTAGAGGGAACCCCCTTCCGGGGGGAAAAAAGGGGGGGGGGGCCGGGTGTTGGGCGGGGGGGAACGGGTTGGGGGGGGTTTCTGGGTTGAAGGACGCGTGGGTTTGGGGGGTAGGGGGGTTTTGTTTTTTCGGGAAAAGTGCGGGGGTTTTTGGGGCTTTCTGGCGGGGGTTTTTTTGGTCGGAACCTCCTTTTTCAGGGGCAAGGGGTTTTTTTTTTCTTGGTTTTTTTTTTTTGGAAAATTTTGGGGACCAAAAATTTTTCGGGTTGCCATTTTTTTCTTCGTTTTGGGGGCCCTTTTTAATTAGGGTTTTTAAAAATTTTTAAAAAAAGGGGAAGGAAATTCGGGGAAAACTTTTTTCATCCCTTTTTAATCTGGATTTAACTTTTTGGTAATGGTTTTTTTCTTCGTGGTTTTTTCTTTTAAAATTTGAAGAAAATTGAAAGGGGCCCGAAAAACCTTTGGTTTTTTTTTAATAATTTTAACCCCAAAAATTTTTTCCCTAGAACCAATTTTTAAAACTTTTTTTAAATTTTTCCCTTTATAAGGCTTCTGCTTTTGGAACCCCGGAGTTTATTTTACAATTGTTTTTTTTTTTTTTAATCCCCCCATTCCGTCCCCAAAAAGGGTTTTTATATCCTTTATCCTATAGACATTATCTACAATCTATTCCCCATTCATTTTTGGATGGGCTCCCCCAATAGTGTCTTATCCTCCCGCAAATTTTAATGATGCCCGGGGCGCTCGCTGCCCAGGGGCCGGTAAAAAACCCCCCCGGCACCCGCCGTCCTAAAATTCACCCCATTGTTAAAAACCCGGGAGGGGATGATTTGTAATAGAGCGGAGATCACCGCCAAAGTACGGACTATTGTCGGGCCCGTTTTTAACCCCGGGAAAAAGGGGAACCGATTCGTAAACCCTCCCCTTAAACAGACCTTTCATAGAGAGCAGGTGATGGCGCCCGGTGATTGGGAAAATTTGGGAGACATAAAAGTTTTTAATAGCGTTTACCGTCCCCGGGGAAATTTAACACCCGGGGCGCGGGCCCCTTTGAGCTGCTGGACCCAGTGATGGATGGGGGGTGACGATACCCGACTCCTGGGCTGCTGTGAGACCCGGGCCCGGTTTGACTGCAGTGTCTTTTCCCCCGCGGTACATAAGCGCTTTTCCCCCCCCAGTGCCCGCCCCCATTCTCCGACACTTTGATGTAGGGAACGAAAGATTTAAAACCCGATCAGCGGTTAGATTTACGCATGACGCCGAAAATTTTTGTGGGGGGGGGTTTTGCCCCCGAAAATTTGCGCTCATTGGCTGATTTTGAATTTCCCGCTCAGTCGCTGCGCGGTTTCTTATATTTTTTTTCTCATCTTCTCTCTTTTTTTTAAACCGGGTAATATCAGGGCGCGGCTCCGGGGGTGACATTTTTTGGGGAAAGATAAAAAGGTTTTAGGGGAGCGGGGGCCACTGGGGGGAGCCCGGGAAAAATTTCGCGGCAAGAAAAAAGGGGGCGGGGGCCAGAGACTGTAACCAATAAAAGGGAAAAAAAGCAAACGGGGGGCCATCTTTTTTACCCCGCCTTATCGCTTCTGCCAATAGGATTGCAGCTCTCCCGGCCCCCCCCTTAACCCGCTGATCGGGGCTATAAGAAGCAGAAAAGCTCCCGCTCCCCAGTTCTTTATCTCTGGGTCTGTAGGGAAAAACCCTATCTGCCTTAAACATGCCCGACCCCCAAGTCCGCGCCCGCGGCCAAGAAGGGCCCCCCCAAGGGGAAAAACCGGGGCACCAAGACCCCGGGAAAAGGACGGCAAAGGAAAGGCAAAGGGAAAGGGCCCCCAGGGAGGCTTTCTGCATCTACGTGTACAAGGGGGTCAAAACGGTGCACCCCCACACCGGATCTCCTCCAAGGCCCCTGGCCATCAGAACTCCTTCGTCAATGACATTTTTCGAGCCATGCAGGGGAAAAACGTCCCCCCTGGCTCCCCACAACAAGCGCTCCCCCTCAAACCTTTTCCCGGGGGATCCGACCTCCGTGGCCTGCTCTGCTGGGGAGCTGGCCAAGCACGCCGTGGCCGGGGGCACAAGGCCGTCACAAGTTTCACCAGCGCCCAAATTGGGGGGGGCTCCCGATCCTCCCTAATAACCCCAAAAGGGTCTTTTCAAGGGCCCCCCAACCCCCTCCCGAACCCGAGCTGTGGCCCCCTGTATCCCCCGGGGGCCCCCGCATTAGGCAGAGCTGTGCCGCTGTATCCCCGGGGGTCCCCCTCTAGGCAAGTGTCGCACGCTGTACCCCCGGGGGCCCCCGCATTAGAGCAGAGCTGTGCCCGCCCGTATTCCCCCGGGGGGCCCCCGCATTGTTGGGGCAACGCCTATGATACCCGATGCCGCAAATAAAAGGGGGGATTCCCCGAAATGTTGAGCATGTCTATTAATACTTTCTCTTTTTCCTCATTGTACCTCCCCCACTACATACGGGCCCCCATCCTCCCAATTTTTACCCTCCTCCCAAATACACTTTCTCCCCCATCCCCTTGCTTTCCCGTTTCCCCACTAAAAATACAAGCCCATAAAAAGCCCCCCTTTAAAAGGGGGGCTGGAGGGCCCCCTTTTTTCTGTTTAAACTGTATTTGCATCCCGGGGGAATGTGGATTAGACACAAACTTTAAGATAAATATTTCAGTCTGTGTATTTAATAAAATCCCTCCTCTCTGCCCTGTATATAAGAGAAAGCTCCTTACAAAAGGGTTTTAATTAAAGGGTCGTTTGTCTCTCACTCGCGGCCCTTTCCCCAGTTTCATTTCTGCTTTCTAAAGCCATTTGGGGGAAAAAGGGCTTTAATAACATTAGCAATTTTTGAAAAAATTTTCGTTTATTAGAACAGATTTTCTCTGAATCTCTCCCAAAATTAAACAAAAATAAAAAAAACCAAAAAGAGCAAGAAAAAACCAGGGAAATTTTCCGGGGGTTTTTGGGGTCGCCAGAGCGATGTTTCTCCACCGGGGGGGCAGAAGGGCCTAGCATTGTGTTTGGGAAAAGGGCGGAAAACCCTTTTTGCAGAAATCCCGCAATTTTTGAAACCCCTGTATTGTGGGCGTCACAGTGGCTACAATTTGCCCCCCCGTTTAGTCATAGAGCTCCTGCAATGTGGGAAAGGGGGGAATTCAAACTGCCCAAAAGGGCGCAATTTAGGGAGGAGGCGGAAAAATTCACCAGAAGACTTTAACCAAAAGAACTCCGGGGTTCATTTTAAACCCCTTTTGGAACCCGGTGCTGGGTTTTATATACATTTCATTTTTGTGGATTCCAGCTGCTAGAAAAAAATCGATAAACCCTAACTGATTAAAATTTAACATCATGTGTTATTAAAAAGGGGTTTAAACCCCGGGGCGCTGTTCCGCTCCCCAAAGCTCTTCTTCTCCCTCTGTTAGATCCCCAAAGGAGAGGGTGGGGTGGGGGGGTCGCCTTTGGGAGAAGGAAAACCCAATTAAAATCTTGTGTGGCTCCAAAATTTTGTTTCCAATACTTTCGGTCCTAAAATTTTTATTTATTTGGGGAAAAATATTGTAAAAAATTTGCAAAAAAAGTGCTTTTTTTAAAAGTTCAAAGGGGTTTTTGCGTTTTAAGGGCAGATAATTTTTTCCCCTCCAAAAAAGTTTCTAAAATTAAAATCAACCCTTTTTGTTCACATGATTTTTTTTAAAGTCTTTTTTTTTTTTTTTTCCAAAATTAGTGGGGGTTTTAAAAATTTTGTAGAATTTTATTATTAAAAAAAAAAATCACAGATCTTTTTAGGTGCCCGTTAATTTCTTTGTGGGTTTGAGGAGCCTGGTGAAAAAGAAAACCCCCTAAATTTTACTCCCCTCTAGGGAAAATGCCCCTTTTGATGTTTATTAAACCCCTTAGGGGGTTTCCCAGAAATTTTTTTTAAAGTGGGGTTGGAAAATTTCAAAAAAATTTTCTTTTTTCAATTTTCAATTTTTTTTCCTTTTTTACTGGGAAAAACTGTAAAAAAGTTACCCGGGAAATGTGAAAAATATTGATTCCGCTGACTTGCCATTTTTAGAGGGTATCCCTATGTGGCCCGGGGAATTTTTTTTGGTCAAAACCCCAACTTTAGAAAAAGGAGGAAACCTTATTTGGGCTTTGGGTTTTCCCTTTTTTGAAGGGATATTTTTTTGGCAAACCTTTTTAGTTTGGAGAAAAACCCCCAAATGGCTAAAAAACCCAAAAAACACTAGTAAAAAGTCCTAATTTTTTAGACTTCACAAACCCAAGGATTTTTCCAAAGGGGGGTAGTGGGAATATTGCACCAAAAGTTTTTTCCTGATTTTTCGTGTTAGCCCGTGGGAAAATTTTTTAATAATCTGCAGGTTTTTGATTTTAAAATTTGTTATCTTCACAAGGAATCCGGAAAAAAAAAAACAATAAAACATATGTTACAACATTTTCCCCCAAATTTGGAATTTCCCTATGTGGGTGTAAACTGCGTTTTTGGGGGTTGTTAAAGGGGGTAAAAAGGAGTTTGGGACTATTCGGGTTTGGAGAGCAGGGTTTTGGTGGATGCCAATTTTCGCTTTGGGCAAAACCCCCAAAGTACCAGAAAAGGGGAAAAATTCCCGAAATTGCCCCTTTTTTTTGTTTCAGCTTTCCTCATGGATCTCTTTGGAGTTTTATTGTTAAGGTTTTGGGGCCTGGTTTCCCTATTTTTTTTTTTATTTATTTATTTTTGGGATTGGTTTTGAAATGGGCAAAAAAAAACCCGGGAATTTCCCCTCCCGTTTTATTACTTTTACCAACGGAAATTTTGGGGGTTGGGAAAAAAATGTGTTTTGTGGGGTTTAAAATTTTGAAACCCTTTTTTTTTTTTCTTTGAAGAAATTTTTTGGGGCTTTTTGTGGGGCGGGGGAATTGGGGCCATTAGGGGGTTTTTTGAACCCGGTTTAATTGATTCTTTGGGTTTTTGGGGGGGGAAAAAAAAATTTTTTTTTTTTTTTGTGGGGTTTTTTTTAAATTTTTGTTTTGGGTAATTGGGGTTTTTTTTTATTTTAAAAAAGGGGGTGAAAGGGTTTCTTTCTTAATTGGTAAAGTGATGGGTTTCATTGGTTCCCCTCTGAGGTTTAAAAATAAAACTTTTATCACTTTTCATTTATTTTTGTGTGCAGGATGAACCCAAAATTTACAAAATTTTTTCTTTTTTTTTTATTGGTTTGGGTTTTTATTTCTTATATAAATTGTTATGTTCCCCTGGTTTTATTGCTTTCATGCTATCAGAAAATCAAAATAGGGAGGTGAAAAGAGGGGGAGTAGTGTCAGATTGGGCCCACCAAGGTCGTGATTTTCCCGCCTCCCCTCTCAGAATGGTCCCATGATGTGGGGAAAACCCTTTTAGGCCATAAGCTCTGCAGCTTTTAATTGTTTGCACATCCTGGCTGAACACACATATGGGGTGAAAAAACCCTTTGGGGGGCCCCCTCCCTGCTTTTACTGAAAACTACGGTGAGTGGTGGCAAAGGCTATGACCCGGTAGTTTGTGGAAATATAACAATGACATCACGCCCCCGCAACCCAGCGGGAAAAGAAAACCATGGCACAAGTGTTTGGGATGGTTTTAAAAGGGGGAGGGGGAGATATAAAAAAAAAAAAAAAAAAAAAAAAAGGTTGGAGGGGGCATAAACCTACCTACAGCAGGCTTTTTTCAAAATAAGAGACCCTATAACACCTATAGTGGGCATATATGTAAACTATCTATGTTTTTCAACGGGGAAATTTTACTACGTATTTTTTTGGGAAAAACCCTATCAATCTACAACGGGCATATACTAACTACAGGAGGCACATACTTACCTACAATGGACATATACTACCTATAGAAGGCATACACCTACCTTCAGGGACATATACTACCTATAAGAGGCATGTACCTACCTATCTACCTATCGAAGGCATGAACCTGCCTACAGCGGGTACATATTACCTATTTAAGACATATACCTACCTAAAGCGGGCATATACCCACCTATACCTCAGAGGGCATATACAACTTATAGGGGGCATATACCTACCTACACAGCATCACTCTATTTGGTTAACATAATTTAGTCAATTGGTTGACACCCCCATCCAGTTGGTGCACATAATTACTATATCACTGTAATTAGTTACAATTTCAATCCCCATTCTTGCGCAGATAAACAAGGCTACCTGGCTGTTGCCATTGTGAGTTCAGCTCTATCTTACTTTAACATGAAGCTTCCATAAGACTTTGATCTTTAATATTTCTATCACATCATTCAAATTTGCAGTCAGCCAGGAGCCATCTTCTCACAGCGTAGTTCAAAGCATATAATATCATGAGGTGTTTATGGTATAGTTAGAATTACACTTTATAAATTAAAACATCAGAACAGAAAGTCTGTACTTAAGTCCAGCAAAATTCTTAATTATAGGAATCTACCTGCCTCTATACCTAAATATTGACAAGATGGACTCTATATCTACCATAGCTACAGGAGGCCTATGTACCAACCTACAATGGGCCTATATACTATATACCTACTTACTAGGAACCTATAAACTTATCTATTGGAGGTCTCTTTATCTATCTAATTGGGGGGGGGGGGTATTTCCTACCTACATACTTGTGGGTCTTTATATCTACCTGCCTAATGGAGAGGACTATATACCAATTTAATAGGGGCCTAAATACCTATCCAGTAGAGGAGGCAGGGGAGCCAATAGGACAGTACTGGTAGTACTCCTGTCAGGGGCCCTGATCAAAAAGTTGCCAGCTGATATGGTAAAAGATAGTACCTAGTAATGGGGGAAGGGAGTGCATTTGCTCTGACTCTATGGGGCCCTGAAATGGCTGATAGACGACTGATGGCCGTCCCGAGAGGAGGCAACCTACATATTAAAAAAGGGCCTATATAAAATACTGACCTAATGGGGGCCTTGATACCTTCCTATCAGACAGGACTTACACCTCTGTTTCTTCCTTTCTACGTACTAGAAGACCTAAATAACTAACTTTTAAAGCTACCTACTTAGGTGTTTGTTTGTGTGTGTGCGTGTGTGGGGGCTATATTTGTACCTTATGGTGGCCTGTATGTCTATCCAGTGTGAGGGGAGGGCATCTACCTGTCTTATTGGGGACTACCCACCTAAAAAGGTTCGACCTGTCTAACTACCTAATTTGGGGGGTTTACTAACCTAGTTATATCCAATCTGGATAGAGTATGGAATACTGTAATCTATCCCTATACTCTTGGAACCT
Organism: Phyllomedusa bahiana; assembly: GCA_025379985.1. Taxonomy (NCBI): domain Eukaryota; kingdom Metazoa; phylum Chordata; class Amphibia; order Anura; family Hylidae; genus Phyllomedusa; species Phyllomedusa bahiana. The sequence continues at coordinate 27,196 of JAODAL010007195.1, read as the reverse complement.
CAGCCTTACCCTCCCTCAAATCGGGCAACCGCTCCGATAAGAGCGACCCCACAAAATACCCCTAAACTAGACTACTCGATAATCCCTGGAGCTCCTGTGGGAGCGAGTAAGTCGAACTAGTACTCCATAAATTACCCAGACGCGTTTCTCCGAAGATAATGAAACTCTTCTCTTCAGTGGGTTATATGGCAATATTAAATATTGGAGATTCCAAGTGAACAAAAATTCACTAATGACAGTGGTCATATGGATCTAGTTACGTACCAGATGGATCTAGTTCAAATGGATCTAGATCTATGCCCATGGGCATACTGAGGGACTGGACGTGACTAGATCCATCTTGGACCTATTGTCTTTTTCTATAGTTTCTATATTGATAGGATTTTAATTGATATATTAAAAGTTAAATTTTAAAGGGATTATTTTGCTTTGTAGTCTGGATAAAAATTTATTTCCCTACTGAATTTTTTGATTCTTCTAGTTTTGGTCACGACATGTATGGCATGAACATGGGGAGATTATTTCAACTTTGCATTTTCATGCATTGAAAAAATAAAGAAAAGGATATAGACAGAAAATTGTTGCCAAAAGAAACAAAATGGACATTTAGATTAAAAACCTTGCAGCCAGAGGGACTGAATGAGACATTGGGCTTTGGGTGCTTTATCTGATATCGATTTTTATTTATTTATTTTTTTTGTTTGGCTAATGGGTACGCTCTGTGATTATGTGATTCTACATAATGGGGTCATGGGAATGAGAATGTTCTTGAGCCTTTAGACTATAGTGTATAATACTGGTTTGGTATTATTTGGATTATTGAGTTTATTAATATCTTCTCATACTTGCCGTACCTTGCCCCCTTTTTGTGCCATATTGGACTGGGCTCTATTTCACGCGTATCTGTTGCCAGTCTCGGGGCTGCTCACCTATTATTTGTTCTTTTTAGGTTGGATTAGGGTGTGTATTATGGGGTCACTTGGGACAAGACTGTTTGTGATTAATTGAAGGCAACCTAAAACAATATCTGACTAGTTACCTTTTTGGTAGAGTTATTTTCCTATTATGTACTGTTGCCAGATTTCTAGGATTTGTAAATTCTATGTGTTTGTACTGAGTGGCGGAGACGACAGCTCCGCCAGCATGGCAGAATAACTGTTGCTTTGCGCATGCGCGAGTTTGGTGCAGGCATCACAAGCACTGTGTTGCGCTGCTGTGTGCATGCATGTGACTTTCTCATTCATGCGAGAGTAAGTTGGTGTGCGTGGATAGATCATTTTGTGTAGCGTTGTCATGATTACAAGATCGGACGCATGTGGAAAGGTTTGAACATCAACCCAGTGGGGAGATGCATTAAATGGCGGAAACGAATAGGTACTTCTCTAAACATAATTGGGCTGGGGGAGTGACTTGTGGCATATATAGGGAGCCGGATGAGCAAGGTGTGGGCAGTGCATCTTATTTGTCAGGCTGCAAGGAGGCGAGTTTCAGTATTCATGGAACCATCTGGCATTCCCACAATTCACTTTTGATATATAAACCCATGATGAACCCCCGCCGAGTTGATCAGGGAGAAAAGCGTTGGAATTTGGACCCATACTGGCAAACAGGTTGCATAATACATACTGTCACATGGAAATTGTGGTAGTACCAGTGTTTAGGTCATATTCTATTTATGTACATTTATTTTGTGTGGTATTTTCTAGGGAGGAGTCTAGGAGTGCTTAGGGTGATAGGTGGGGCTGCCCTTGTCGGGACGATTACTCCGCTTCTTTGAGGGATATTAAAGAGTTCAATATAGGGCTGGTCCCGTGTGATTTGAAATACACGATACCTGATCCCTCTTTATGATAATAATATCCCTAGATAGTATGATGGGATGTATACACACCACCTCTAACCTTTGATATGTATATAAATATATGTCAATTTCTCCCGGCCATAACTTGTCTCTGCAGAATTTACCACACAAACATCTTAGAGTTAGGAATTGGTAGGGAAGTGCTGGGCAGACAATAAGTCTGTTATGAGCGCCAGTCCAATTAAGTAAGAAGGGAGTCACATAGCCAACCATTAAGTAGGTGGGTATATAGACCCACAGTAGGTAGGTATATAGGACCATTGTAGATAGTTATAGTAGCCCCCTGTAGGTATAAATACAGCCCCCATAGACATATATGCCCCCTGTAGGTAGTAACATATCTATGCCCCCTGTAGGTAGATAGGTATGTATACAGCCCCCTCCAAATAGATGCAGCTCCCAGTATCTCCTAGGCCTAATGCCTAGGGCCTAAGACGTGGGCTGTCAGTCCATGAGATACATTGGCGCAGGAGAAGTGAGAATATCGCTGTATCACGCCCCCTGCACCTCTGGCTTACAGGAGTACTCCATCTGTGGTACAGAGGTGATAAGTTTCAGCTCTCTGTTTTGCCATAGTTGCAGCGATGCGACCGGTCCCGGCTTGCACAATAATGTTCTGCCTGATACCACCATTAATGAGGCTCGGGGCTCACCGGAGGTTTCACCAACTCCCAGGTGGACCAGTCCGAGCCTGTATAGTGGGTTATATTCAGTAATTGCATGGTGTGGCAGTGTTATTCAGTCACTATGTGATGGTGATATGTGGTGGTATTATTCAGTCACTATATAGTGGTGATATGTGGTCTGGTGGGGAGTGTATATTGTATGTGGGCTGATGGGGGGAGCGGAAATTGTATGTGGGCTGGGGGTTGGTGGAAATTGGATGTGGACTGGTTGGGAGGGAGTGGGTGTACATTGTTTGTGGACTGGTGGGGGGCAGATACTGTGTTGGGGCTGGTGGGAGGTGGTGGATACTGTATGAGTAGTGGTGGTGGGGTGGATACTGTGTGTAGCCCATTAGGTGAAGCATTTATTGTGTGTGGATGGATGGGTGGGTGGGAAATTGTATGTGGTTTGGTGAGGGGATTGTGGACATTGAATGTGGACTGGTAAGGGGGAGGTGGATATTTTATGTGGCCTGGTGGGGAGTGGATACTCTACGTTGGGTGATGGCGGATATTGTATATAGGCTGGTCGAGGGAGAGGATACTGTATGGAGGTGTGATGTTGATTGGTGGGGGAGCAGAAATTGTATGTGGACTGGTGGGGGAGCAGAAATTGTATGTGGGCTGGGGGGAGGTGGATATTGTATAGGGGCTGGTAAGGTTTGTGCCAGGGTTGCTTTTTAGTCATAAACTTATCCTGCTAATATAAAACCATCACACAGCTCCATGTACAGAAAAATAACAAAAAAAAGTTTTGACTTTTAGAATAAAGTAACTGAAAACATGATCAGTTTAAAGTAATGATTACGATTACTGAGTGTGAGAGGGGCGTGTAAAAATAGGCGTGGTGTGAGAAGTGGAGATGTGGTCTATTAAAAGGGGGCAGCAAGCTAAGCGATGGCACCAGGTGACAAACGTTTTAGCTACACCACTGCCTGTCCCCGCACACAAGCTAATGGGCTGTCAATTTACCAGCACAGTGATCATCAGTCATCACGGGGCCGCGATACAAGCAGTCGGTTATAGGTCAGATAATACAACGGCAGATTACACCCCAGATAGTGTTTCTCACCAAAACAATATATCAAGACCAAAGTTACCAATAACAACAATAAACAAGGACTAAATTATACCTCCACATCCCTACCACATATCACCACCATAAAGTGACTGAATAATACACCACACCATTATTGGATATAAACCATTACACTAAGACCAATACTCGCGTCACAGAGTGACCATGTATTGGTAGAAACCAGTGTACACAGGCTCTGCAGACTGTATATTACCTCAATACAGTGACCACATAGCAGTAGATGCCTGTAACGGGTGGCGCTGCGTCCCGGTGGGTCGCGGGCGCATCCCTGTCCCTCTCTCCTGGCGCCCGGCGGGGACGTATGGCGCCGGTGACCATGCTGCTGGCTGTGGGCGCACCCACCCCATCCGCTTACCTGACCGTGCTCCTTTTCTGCTCTCTCCCCCTGCTGGCCAGAATGTGCATGCGCGCCCCCTAGCGCGCACGTTCATATAAATTTAAAGGGCCAGCCCGCCGGTAATTGGTTAATTGCCGGGCGCTGACTCTATATAGTTTATGGATCCACGTCACCTCCGTGCCCTAGAGAAAGCGTTATCATTGTTCTTGTCTCTGCTATGTTCCTGACCTCCGCCTACGTTTCTCGACTCTGAACCTTGCCGCCTGCCCTGACCTTGCGGCCTGTCCCCGCTACGTCTACGCCTCACGATTCTCTACCACGCTCACCCTCGGCTGCCACCGCAAGCAAGTCATGTCAGTGGAAGTCACCTGGTAGACTCCCACCGCAGCAAGTCTATCCCGCTTTGTGGCAGGCTCTGGTGAAAACCGGGATCTACTCAGATACCGCTCCCTGACGTGGCTTACACCATTGCTTGCGGCGGTCCAGAGGATCCACTGTCCCGGCCGTCACAGTAAGATCCGGCCATGGATCCCGCCAAGGTGCTCCTGCCTAGCATTGGGGACCTTCCAACCATTGTCGCCCAGCAATCACAACAGATCGCTCAACAGGCACAGCAATTGGGCCAGCTTTCCGCCATGATGCGGCAACTCCTGGTGTCTCAGCAGCAGTCGCCACTTCTGCCGGTGGTACCTTCTACACCAGCTGTTGGCAACTGTGGGGCCTAAGCTGCGGTTACCTTTACCCACCAAATTCGACGGGGACCCGAAGCTCTGCCGGAGTTTCATTACCCAGTGTTCGATGCATGTGGAACTGATGGCCGATCAGTTTCCCATTGAAAGGTCTAAGGTCGCGTTCGTGGTGAGCCTGCTATCCAGAAAGGCTCTGGCTTGGGCGACCCCCTTCTGGGACCGGAATGATCCGGTGACTGCGGACCTGCAGGCCTTCCTCAAAGAGTTCCACAGCGTCTTTGAAGAGCCAGCGCGTGCATCATCAGCCGAGACAGCACTTCTTAATCTAAGCCAGGGTGACTCCTCCGTGTGTGATTATGCGGTACAGTTCCGGACCCTGGCTTCTGAACTTTCCTGGAATGATGCTGCTATTTGCGCCACCTTCAAGAAGTGTCTGTCCAGTAGGGTCAAGGACGCTCTCGCAGCAAGAGACCTCCCATCTTCCCTGGGCGAATTAATCCACCTGGCTACCCGCATAGACGTGCGCTCCGCTGAAAGACAGGAGGAGCTCCGTCAAGAACGAGATTCAGTGCGCCCACGCCGACTACCCCACCTGGCTCCAGTGTTTCAAAGGTCGCTGCAGCCGCTTCCACCGACCTCTAGTGAGGAACCCAAGCAGGTGGAGCGGGCCCACTTGTCGGAGCAGGAGCTGTCCCGCCGTCGCATGGAGAACTTATGCCTCTACTGTGCCAGTCCGGACCATTTTCGCAGAAGTTGCCCGATGCGTCCTCAGCCTTCAGGAAACGCTCGTACCTACGTACCGTGGGAGAGGCGTTCTTAGGTGCTAATTCTTCCTCTCCACATTTGATGATTCCGGTGGAGGTCACTTCTGACACGGGTCTCTCATTCCGGGTGGAGGCCTTCCTGGACTCGGGGTCTGCCGGGAATTTTATCCACGCCTCTTTGATTTCCTGTTAGCGCCTGCCTGTACTTCGCCTGGAGAAGCCTTTGGTTATTTCCTCAGTTAGTGGAGAGCTCCTTAGTGATCCCATTCAGTTCATCACCCCGCCGTTGTCCCTCCGCATAGGGATCCTGCACGAGGAGAAGATCTCTTTCCACGTATTGTCTTGGTCTTCCACAGAGATCCTATTGGGGCTTTCCTGGCTGCAAAGTCACGCCCCTACGCTCGACTGGAAGACAGGAGAGGTCCTGCGTTGGGGACTGGAGTGCCAGGATCTCTGTTTGGTGGCACCACGCCCGGTGACTACCACTTCTCCACGGTTGCCCGTCAAGCCCCTGCCAGGCTTCCCTACGGAGTACCAGGATTTCGCGGACGTGTTTTCGGAGAAACAGGCTGAGACGCTGCCATCCCATCGGCCTTACAACTGCCTGATTGACCTTCTCCCTGGTACTAGCCACCCTCGGGGAAGGGTCTATCCGTTGTCCATGCTCGAGACTCAGGCCATGTTGGCATATATACAGGAAAATTTGCAGAAGGGCTTTATTCACAAGTCTTCCTCTCCGTCCGGAGCTGTTTTTTTTTTGTTTGTTTTTTTGTGCAGAAGGATGGCTCTCTTCGCCCGTGCATTGATTATAGAGGGCTAAACAAGATCACGGTGAAGAATCGCTACCCACTTCCGTTGATCTCTGAACTCTTCGATCAACTCCAGGGGGCCAAAGTGTTCTCCAAATTGGCTTTGCGAGGGGCCTATAATCTCAGCAGAATAAGAGAGGGAGACGAATGGAAAACGGCTTTCAATACTCGAGATGGGCATTTTGAACATCTTGTGATGCCCTTTGGACTTTGCAACGCCCCGGCCGTTTTTCAAGAATTCGTCAATGATGGCTTCTGGGATCTATTGTACACCTGCATCATAGTGTATCTGGACGACATCCTGATCTTTTCCCCAGATCTCCAGGCCAAAAGTATGTAGATTTCAAAGTCCTCCTTTCTAATTTTGGTGTCCAAGTGCTTCAGCCCCACATATTGCAAAAAGTTGTATAAAATCATTCACACAGCCATGTGATCTCCTTAGACAAACAATGGATGAATAGTATAAGCTGCACTGAAGAGTAAGGACAGGACAAGGCATTGCTCAAAAAATGTCGTCCAGCAGTAGAAATAAGAACATGGAGTTTGAAACGTGTCAGAGAGGTGTGAATTTTTTTCCGTATGGTGGGCCACTCTTTTCATTTTGGGAAAAAAACGGTGCCTTTATTTTATGGAGGTGCGGTATAAATGATCTTTATTTTGCGGGTAAGTATGATCCCAATAAATAGACCAGTAATTTTTTTTACATTTTCCATCCACAGACCTTCTTGAGGGTTTGTTATTTGTGGTCTGTAGTGCAGTTTGCATTAGTACCTTTTTTAGATACCTGTTAGTTTTTTTACCACTTTTTATTCCAATTTTTGGGGAGGCAAAGTAACCAACCTACCCCTCCCAACTCTCACAATTTTGCCACTGGAATATTTTTTGTGGTGTTTTCCGTGCGGGATATATAAGGTTATATGTCACCCATAATCTTTGTAGCGAGAAAACCCCTTTGAATTTTTTCCCACCAGGTTGTTTCACATGTCCTGCTTTTACAGCCATCCTCAGTCTGCCACTTCTTGTTCAGGCTGTGGGCGGTTCTACAGCTTCAGGCTCCCCCGTCCTGTTCAGGCTGTGGGTGGTTCCACAGCAGTAACTGACATTTCAGCTTTGCTATTCCTAGCTAAGCCTGTTAAAGGGACATTACTAACAGAAGACTATAAGCAGAAGGGCACAGGGCTACAGAGCTCTAAAGGGATTAAAGTTTGTCAATAAGAAGCATAAGCAAGTTCCTGTGCTGCTGATCACACACAGCAGGAAGTGACATAACCATCCCGCACCACAGCTAGAGCAGAGAGAGGTGGTGTGTAACCTAGGGAAACTTGTGTACAGATAATAACTGCTCTAACTCTAAGAGGAAGCAAAACAGCAATGTAACTGGTAATAGTTGTAGCGGGTGCTCCCGCGATCTGCACGTTGGACTATGAGTGCACTCGTACCCCATGTTGCTGCCCAATACTCACCTCTCCGTGCTCCTGCTTCCCTGCACACCTCTGTTGCTGGTACACGAGTCTCCATCCCTAAGAGCGTGCTAGCGCCAGCTCAGTAAAATTTAAAGGGCCAGTGCATCAGTAATTGGCTAATTGCCAAGCGCTGACCCTATATCTCCTTTTTTTTTTTTTTTTTTTTAATAACCTGTTTTATTAAGGAAGACACTGTATACAATCTTTCAACATAACAGAGAGCCTCGAATGCACAAGTCCTCAAATTTCCGGTAAAACAGTCACAGAAAACAATATGTAAGTGCAATTCACCCTAAACATAAATAGAAACCTTGATACAGTCACATGTCTCCCAAAATTTTTAAAAATTTCCCCCCCACCTATTAATGAACCCACCCCCCCCCCCCCCCTCCCCAACTGGTCCAACCAAGTGTGCACAGGATTCTCCCACTTTAATCCCGACATCCAGATTCCCTAGATTTCCTTTCAGCTGCTCTATAAGATAGTATTCAGTATATTTGAATGGTTCTATTATTGTTTTAATTTCATCTGAATTGTACTGTTCGGAAATAAAAGATCTCCATTTCTTCAAGAACCTCCCTGCTTCTGCATCTCTGTTATTTACCGCCTGGAGTTTCTCTAAGTAGAGAACTTGGCGAAGGCATTCTGTAAGTTCTGGTATGGGAGGAACAGAGTTGTCTATCCAGTGCCTTAGGATGCACTTCTTTACCGCCAGTAGAGTTACATTGACTCCTTTATTTTTAACCAGGGTTCTCTCCGGCGACTCCTCCGAAATCGCTTCAGAAGCGTAGTGAAATAACATCCCTTGCGGGGTCAGGGGAAATGAACACTCCCAGGTCTCATCAAGATATTTTTTAACTTGCTGCCAAAACCTGTTGATACCAGGACATTGCCACATACAGTGAAGAAGATCAGCCCTCTCCAGCCTGCACTTGGGGCATGCCGTGAGATGAGTAGGCCTATTTGGTCCTGAAGGGATAGTAATGGCATATATGGCTGTGTGTGCCACCCTAAATGGTCTCTCTCGCCATTGCTCGCTAACTATAGTTGTGCGTGCTATGTGCAGTCCGTTTAATATTTTGTAAGTTAACTCAGTGTCGCCAATCCTATCCTCCCAATATCCGAGGAGCTTTGACTCTATCCTCTTGCTGCCTTTAGCTAAGAATATGGAGTATAACCTAGACAACAACCCTTTATTCTCGCTTGACTTAGTGAGCTCAGCAAATTCTTTCGTCTCTCCCAGTGACTGCAGATGGGAGACATTCGCCCTGCAGAAATGTTCTAATTGCATGTATTGGAAAATCTGATTATCACCCAAGGAAAATTTTAATTTCACCTCATCCCAGTTGAGTTAAGAACCCGAGGGTTCCGACAGCAGGTCCCCCAAGACCCTGACTTCCCTCCGCTTCCACGATTGGAACAGCTTGTTCTCACTGCCCGAGCGGAATGAAGGGAGGTCCCAAAGAGGGGCATATTGTGAAATATACATGGGACGCTTGAATAACTTTCTTGTATGCCTCCAAGTAGCCCACGTGTCTTTTAGCATGGTACTGCACCTGACTCCCTTTGGAAATAGTCTCAATGGTAGATGCAGTAGTGCCACCAGACTACACCCTGGTAAGAGCTGTGATTTTAGATCTGTGTTGGAAAATAAATCCGAGCCATCTATCCAGTCCCTCACAAGCCTCCACATAGAAGCCAAATTGTAGAGTCTAATATTAGGTAACTGCCCCCCTCCCTGCAGCCTGTTCATAGACAACTTCTCATAACTTATGCGTGACCTCTTGCCTTTCCAGATGAACTTCGAGAAGGCTCGCCGTAGCCTATTAACGTCCGCGTGCTTCAGCAAAAGAGGTATGTTCTGCAAAGGATAGAGCAATCTCGCAAAACTTATCATCTTGATCAGTTGGATCCTGCCTGTGATAGACAAAGGAAGATCTCTCCACCTTTCCAATTCCGCTATAATTTTTGTGATCAGCGGTTGATAGTTAAGTTGATATACCGATGTTCCTTTTGACCCAATCTTGATCCCTAAGTATGTCAGGTGGGATTGCACTACCTCCACCTCCACCGTATGAGAAGGAATACGATTACGGGCCCCCAGTGGCATCAATTGGCATTTATATCTGTTTATCTTAAAACCTGAGAATTCTCCAAATTTGGTGAGGACCTCCAACACCCCCTTAAATCACCTGCAGGGTCATTCATGAATATAAGGATATCGTCTGCAAAACATACCAATTTGACTTCCCTGGAGCCCACTGATATCCCTCTAAATGTGTCCGAGTCTGATAAATGTTGTGCCAGTGGCTCGAGGGCAATATCAAAAAGCATCGGGGATAGCGGGCAACCTTGCCTTGTTCCCTTTTGTAAGCAGATGGGGGAAGAGATAAAGCCCGGAGTATGTACCCTCGCTTGAGGTAAATTGTACATAGCCATAAGGTATTTCCTGAAATTTCCTGTGAAACCCATTTTATCCAACACTAAATTTAGCCACCTCCAGTTTACATTATCAAAGGCTTTCTCAGCGTCTATACTCAATAAGGCTGCAGTGTTACCCTCCTGATGCTCTCTGTCAACATAATCCTGCACTGTCAGAACTGTCCTGATGTTTTTTACCCCGGATCTTCCCTTAATGAACCCCATTTGATGAGGGCCTATTAGTTTTGGCATTATAGATGCTAACCTATTTGCAATGACCTTTGAAATAATTTTGATGTCCTGGTTTATCAACGAGATAGGGCGATAGGATGCTGCGTCCAGGGGATCTCTGCCTTTCTTAAATAATACCTTGATATAAGCTGTATCCCCCGAAGGAAGCATCCTGCCCTCCTGCAGTATCTCATCATAAACCTTCACTAACGTTGGGCCTATCTCTTTGTGCAGCAATTTGTAGAAATCACCTGACAAACCGTCAGGGCCCGGAGCCTTGCCCGGTGGAATATTCTTGATGACGGCCTCTAGCTCTTCCTCACTAATCGTCTTATTCAGCTCATCCCTATCTTCACTGGAAAGCTTCTGTAGATTAATGTTTTCTAAAAAAGCTGCCCCTTTAGACATATCACACTGTGACTGGGAGTAAAGTTGTCTGTAATATTCTTCTAGAATTCTATTGACTGCTTTGGGATCTCTCGACACCACTCCTGAACCGTCCTTCAATCCCATAATGTTGGTCTGTCCTCCCCTAGTCCTTACCAGGTTTGCTAGGAGCTTCCCCGACTTGTTGCCCAATTTAAATAAGGAAGATCTCAGTTGATCGTTATATAAGAGATCTATGCTTTTTTGCTGAAAATCAAAAGCCTCCTTGGCCGCTGTCCACTCCCTCTTGTTATCCTCAGACGGATGGTCTAAGAATCTGGTGTAGGAGTTTCTTAGGGGGATAGTGTACTTTTCGTGTTTAGCCCTCATGTCTTTCTTCTTGGCTGCCACATAGGCCATGATTCTACCTCTCAATACTGCCTTCCCTGTGTCCCAAAAAAGCCCGGGGGTAGTTGTATGGATGTCATTATCCTGCGCAAACTCCTCCCACCAGCGCCTCAGGAGCTCCTGAAAGTGTTCGTCTCCTGTAAGAGCGCTTGGGAAACGCCACAATATGTCTGACCCTTTGGGATGCATATCCCTCAGGGACAGAAGCACCGGAGAATGGTCCGAGGTCACCAGATCTCCTATCTCTATATCCTCCACCTGGCCCAAAAGGTGATGGTTGGCCAGAAAATAGTCCAATCGGGACCAGGACAAATGGGCGTGGGAGAAATGCGTGTACTGCCTTTCATGTGGGTTCAACAGCCTCCACACATCCCCCAAACCCAAAGAGTCGCAGAGACCGCTAATCAAGCTCTTGCCTTCTTTCCGCAATCCCCTCTGAGAGCCCGAGCGTTTTCTGTCCTCCCTTTAATCCATGACGCAATTGAAGTCCCCCCCTACTAGGATGTTGTTGCCACTATCCTTAGAAATCTTGGTACCCAACTGGTTAAAGAATTCCTTGTCCCGAGCATTAGGCGCATAAACGTTGAACAGATTAAGCACTCCTACTGAGGTCTCCATTACTACCTTCAATACTCTACCCTCTTTGTCAGATTCTTGGGATAGAATTTTATATGGGGTATTCTTGTTAATTAGCATAAGCACACCCGCCTTTCCCTTCACTGCTGCTGAGCCCCTCACCTCACCTACCCACATTTTTTTCATGCGATCAAAATCTTTCTCTTCTAAGTGCGTTTCCTGTAATATGGCAATGTTCGGTCTTTGTTTTTTGAGATGTCGTAGAACCATATTTCTTTTTGGGGGGACCGAAGCCCCTTAACATTCCAAGATATAATGCGCATTATCTATGGAGCCTGTGCCTCTCCCTCTCTTCCTGCTTTACAACGAACCCGTGCACACCTTACCCTCCTCCCAGAACAAGAACCCACAAACTGATAACTCCAAAACCTAACCGAATCTCCTCCTCTCTCCTTAGTGACTTCTCTTTTTTCACGCAAAGTACCCCAAGGTGAGATCCCTAACCTTGGAGCTTCTCCCTAGGCCCTCTTCAGCCGCCACGCCCCCCTCACGCCACCCTGATTGAGTGGCTTGAATTGCCCTCCCAGTATTGCCAGATATATGGCTACCCCCCAACTTTAAAATTCTCTACAGGTAAGGTAACCACCGCTCGACATTTCAGCACTCCACCCTCTCCCCCCGAGACTCAATGCGTAACAATGCAAACAATACAACTACTAAGCAAATAAGTCCCGGAGTAGGTCCCTAGAAAAGAAGAAAAACCTAATGGTACATAGAATGTCAACGTTTTCTCGGGGTCCGGAATTGACCCGAGTGAGTGCTGGCGGTATCACTATCCTGGCTAGACCTGGGCTTGCTAGTGTTGCGCTGGCTCCTCCTCTCCATGGTATATTTTCCTTCCTCTGGCCTTTCTGAAGAACGCTTCTGCCGGGTGTAACTTTCCAAGACCTCCTCTGCCTCCTCCGGGGTATGACAGAGCACAGGCTGGCCGTTGTCCGGGAAAATTCTCAACATTGCGGGAAACTGGAGATTGAAACGAATTTGCCTTTTCACTAGGGCTGTGCAGACACTTGAAAACAACTTCCTCTTTCTGGAGACCTCCATGGAATAGTCTGCAAAAATTAGGAGCTTATCGCCTTTATAAATCAAGGGCAATTTGAGCGCCCTGTAGGCTTGTAGTAATTGAGATTTCTCAGAGTAGTCTAAGTATTTTACTATGACAGGTCTGGGTTTATCTGGTGTCCCATTGGTAGGCGCTGCTTTTGGCGGGCCTATCCTATGTGCTCTTTCCACCTTTAAGGAGTGTGGTAGATCAAGTAGCTGTGGAATTTCGGTGGCACAGATTTTATGCAGATTTTTCACTGGGATAGTCTCACTTAGGCCAATAATCCGCAAATTGTTCCTGCGGGACCTGTTTTCCAGGTCCTCGACCTTGTTTTGGAGGAACTCTGTTCGTCTGACCAGCCTCTCTAGTGTACTCCTAGCCCAAGCTGTCTCTTCCCTAATCACCCGTTCTTCGAAGTCCCCAATTTGTGAGGTGTGCTTTGAGATATCCTTATGCATGGCTGACACTGCGGCCGTCACTGCAGCCTTTACTGAGGCAGAAATAGTAGCTTCAAAAGATGCCATTATATCAGGGGCCAATAGCTTAGCAACAGCCACCGCCATGGTTTTACAAGAGATTTCTAGCCCTGGAATTTTCTCCTCTAGTCCTCCCTGGGAATCAAGGGGTTCAGCTGCCACTGCCTCTGATGCCTGTGGGGCTGATATTGCTCCCTGGGTCTCTCTGTGAGGGAGTTGGTTGGCTCTGACCTGAGTGTCCAGCAGTGGGTCCACCTGTGGTGCTGTCTCCTCCCCCGCTGGTGTCGCTGGGCAGGTTCCGCGGCCGCTCCTGGAGCCGCGAGGTGGCTCGGGCGCCATCTTGGAATGACGGCCGGCAGGTCACTAAGGGGCCGCTGTCGCACACGGGCTCCCCGCTTCTTCCGGAGTCCCCGCTCCCGCACCGGAGTGTGCACGGGGTGAAGAGGCACTGAAAAGTGCCATTTATCTAGCAGGTATGCTGCAGGAATGCCCTGTTTCGGGCGGCGCTGTGCGGGAGCTCTGAGCGCTGCCTCCTCACATGCGTGCGCCGGAACCGGAAGTCCAGCCTATCTCCTTTTCTTGCCAGATATATAGTGCCCTTAGCCTTAGAGAAAGCAGTCCCAGAGTGTTCCTGATCTACCGTGTCTGGATTTAAAGGTCCAGCGCACCGTTAATTTGTCAATTGCCGGCCGCTGGTCCTATATATGGTATGCGCCTCCTACACTCTCTGCCAGATTGTTGGTGTGTGTTTAGTGTCTTTAGAGAGTTCCGCTACGTTTCCTGACCTTGCCTGTTTGCCGCCTGCCCTGACCGTCTGCCTGTCTCTGACCACGAACCTCTGCCGCCCGTCCTGACCTCCTGCCTGTCCCCGACTATGTCTCTGGATTACGATTCTGTACCACGCATTACCCCGGCCGCCATCGCAAGCAAGTCACGTCAGGGGTAGCGACCTGGTAGCCTCACGCTGCAGCAAGTCCATCCCACTTTGCGGCGGGCACTGGTGAATACCGCGGGCTACTTAGACTCCATTCCCTGGCGTGGCTTAACTATCATCGCTTGCGGTGGTTCAGCGAATCCACCAATCCCTTACAAGGGGTAGCACCTGGTTGTCTTCCATCTCCGTCGCTTGCAGTTGTCCAGAGGATCCACTTTACCCAACTGTTATGGTAGTCTTTATTTACATTTGCCTAGATGTTTAAAGCTAATCAATTTAGTGAGAATGCACCTTTAAAGATACCTCTACTCTTTTTTGGCTCTGGGGGTTCAGTGGGCAGTCCCATTTAACCACTAATATAGAGATGGCTGTTAATTACTGGAGCCCTTATCCCAAAAAGAGCAGAATTTGTATTGACTAATTTACAAGTTTATTGTTAGTTATCCCTGGGACAGGTGAACATTGAAGGAATACAGCAAGAGAGTTCTAGGCTAGGTCCCCCAAGTCTGTCCCTGCCTACTTGTCTGCCCGGCCCTATATGACCGGCGACAACTGGGGAACAGTCCCTACCCTAGGTACGTGCACACAAAAAGACAGATGAAAACAAACAGTAATGGAAATGCAGACGGACCGAGTCAAAACCAGAACAATCAAAAAGGTACAAAAACGTAAGGCAGGAAGAGACTAAGAGGAGTAGAAAAAGCTTAAATAACCAGAAAAAGCAAGAAACCGTGCACACCGAACCCAGACAAGTATATCACCGTCAAGGACAGTAGTGGAGTGGAGGTAATAAATAAGAAGCCACGAATCCCGTCCAGAACGTGATTGGATCAGCTCCCTGGCATTGTGGACAGAGACAGTGGTGAGGATGGCTGTCAATCAGCACTAAACTACTTAACCAGTTACAGCCTAACAGGGAGTTGGACGCTGTGGGAACCTGAAGCTGACTATGATGAGCAGGCTCTGTGAAACAGCCCACTCTACTGGTGGCCTCAAGAATCAACTCCACTGCTGGTCCACAAGAATCAACTCCACTGGTGGCCCCAAGAACCAACTCCACTGGTGGGGAACAAGAATCAGCTCCACTGGTGTGCTCCAAGAATCATCTCCACTGCTGGTCCACAAGAATCAACTCCACTGGTGTGCTCCAAGAATCATCTCCACTGGTGGCCTCAAGAACCAACTCCACTGGTGGGGCACAAGAATCAGCTCCACTGGTGGGCCCCAAGAATCAACTCAGCTGGTGGGGCCCAAGAATCAGCTCCACTGGTGGGCTCCAAGAATCAACTCCACTGGTGGGCCCCAAGAATAAACTCCACTGGTGGCCCAAAGTATGAACTCCACTGGTGGGCCCCAAGAATCAACCACTGGTGGGCTCCAAGAATCATCTCCAATGGTGGGCCCCAAGAATAAAGTCCACTGGTGCCCCAAGAATAAACTCCACTGGTGGCTCCAAGAATCATCTCCAATGGTGGGCACCAAGAATCAACTCCACTGGTGGGCCCTAAGAATCAGCTCCACTGGTGGGCTCCAAGAATCAACTACACTGGTGGGCCCCAAGAATCATCTCCACTGGTGGCCCCAAGAATCAACTCCACTGGTGGGCACCAAGAATCAACTCCACTGGTGGGCCCCAAGAATCAGCTCCACTGGTGGGGCCCAAGAATCAGCTCCACTGGTGGGCACCAAGAATCAACTTCACTGGTGGAACCCAAGAATCATCTCCACTGGTGGCTAGAAGAATCATCTCCACTGGTGGCCCCAAGAATCAACTGCACTGGTGGGCACGTAGAATCAACTCCACTGATGGGCCCCAAGAATCAGCTCCACTGGTGGGGCCCAAGAACCAACTTCACTGGTGGAACCCAAGAATCATCTCCACTGGTGGCCGCAAGAATGAATTCCACTGGTGGGCCCCAAGAATCAACTCCACTGGTGGGGCCCAGAATGAACTCCACTGGTGGGCTCCAAGAATCAGCTCCACTTGTGGGCTCCAGGAATCAGCTCCACTGGTGGGCTCCAAGAATCATCTCCAATGGTGGGCCCCAGGAATGAACTCCACTGGTGGGCTCCAAGAATCAGCTCCACTGGTGGGCTCCAAGAATCAGCTCCACTGGTGGGACCCCAAGAATAAGCTCCACTGGTGGCTCCAAGAGTCAACTCCACTGGTGGGCACCAAGAATCAGCTCCACTGGTGGGCCCCACGAAACAGCTCCAATGGTGGGGCCCAAGAATCAGCTCCACTGGTGGGCACCAAGAATCAACTTCACTGGTGGAAATCATAATCACCTCCACTGGTGGGCCCAAGAATGAACTCCACTGGTGGGCCCCAAGAATCAGCTCCACTGGTGGGCCCCAAGAATCAGCTCCACTGGTGGGCCCCAAGAATCAGCTCCACTGGTGGGGCCCAAGAATCAGCTCCACTGGTGGGCCCCAAGAATCAACTTCACTGGTGGGCCCAGGCACCATAATCTGACACTGAGTACAACCCATTCAAGTAACAAAAGGGCAGACTTAGGGTATGTTCACACGGGGTAATTTCGGTGCGCATTTCGCAGCGTATTTGCGCTCTAATACGGACGAGATGCGTGCGGAAATCACGGTAATCCATAGTTCTCATAGATTATAGTTTATAGTTCTCATAGACTATGGATTACGCCTCCTCTTCCCGCTCAATACGATCATATTGTACGCGGGAACATAAGTGACATGTTACTTATTTGCGGCGAATACGCGCCGGTGTGTAATGAATGTCTATCGAGACTGCGGCGCGTACTGTATGCTCTGCAGTAAATTGTGTGAACATACCCTTAGGGTATGTTCACATGGCGTCATTGCGGCGCGTACAGTACGGTGGGTGCTTTGGGAATCGCACTGATACGTGCGTACTCCTGCGGCGCCGGGGGGGGGGGGGGGCAGCCTGCCGGCCCCATAGTCTGTCCTTTCTCGCGTCGCGTATTCGCCGCAAGTAATTGACATGTCACTTATCTTCCGTGCATACAATACAATCGTATTATACGAGCGGGCAGAGGATGCGTAATCCCTAGGACTCGATGAGAACGATGGATTACCATAATTTCGGCGCGCATCTCGCCCGTATTATAGCGCAAATATGCCGTGAAATGCGCGCCGCAATTACCCCGTGTGAACATACCCTTAGTCTAAAGTGACTACGCTTCTCTATTTCCTGACTGCGTCTTCTGTGCTTCTTTTTCTGCCACAAAAAGTGTATATTTCCAAGAAATGCAGCAAATACCACATAGTCCAATAGCGACAATGTTTGCTCTGTTTGTCCCTATGGATCGGCTGCGCTACACCTTGGGTTCTTTATTCAGGTATCAAAATAAATATAGAGGTCTCGGATGGGAGCCAAACGTGGTGTGAAAACAGCCCAAGATTGAAGTCTGTTATCACAGCTAACTATGGACTGGTTCTACTGTATGTCAGTATATGATAAATGTCGCAGGTTGCACTGAGCATGCCCAGACCGTCTGAACTAGAACAGAGAAGAAAGATCTAGAACACAGAGGAGGGGGCGGAGCTTGGTGGTGATAGGGGGAGGGGCTGCGAGAAGCTGCTCTGGGGCAGACATGACAGTTGGCAGGGAAGCCATGAGTGTTGCCATGGTAACCTTCTCCCGGACTGGGCCTGAAGGAGAGAGCTGGAGAGACTTTGGGCAGCCATTGGTGGTGAGGGCTGTGCCAGCTCCGTATTACAATGTGTGAGGCCTGTGTACCTAGGCCCAGCTGAGTGAGGGGAAGTAAGAAGTAGGAAAATCAGGGGTGTAAGTGGTGAAACAAGTACGGTGGACCTCGTCCTGTATAATAGTGCAAGGGAGTTTATATAGAACCATCAAGCATCGTGAACAGTGTTGGCTCAATAGCAGTTTGCTTGCTCTTGTCAACAAATTTTGGAATCAGAACATCCTGAACCCTTGTTAAGTCTTTGGGGGAAAAATTCTGGATATTTCTTCTGAGGACAGGAAAGCACCTGCGGCAGCCAAATACCTGCAAATTCAATAGTGTTAGGGGGAAAGAGGCTTTCTCACCACATTAATTAGCTTTAAACAAGTAGACAAAGGTAACCAGAAACTATTACCAAATACATTGCTGTTCTGATTTTGTTTATCTCCTGTTTGTGTACACAAGCTTCCCTAAGTTATTGGCCACCTCTCTCTGCTCTAGCAGTGGCCGGGATAGTGACGACATTCTGGGCTGTGCCTTATTAGCAGCACAGAGGCTTGTTTATGTTTCTTACTGATGAACATTAACCCTGTAGTCTTCTGCCCCGCTCACCAAAGTCCCTAGGAATAGCAGTTGAAATGTCAGTCTGTAGAATCGCTCACTGCCTAAACAGGAAGCAGAAGCCTGAAGCTGTATAACCGCCCACAGCCTGAGCAGGAACTGGAAGCCGTAAGCTGTAGAACCGCCCACAGCCTGAACAGGAAGTGGAAGCTTGAAGCTGTAGAGACACCCACAGCCTAAACAGGAAGTGGAAGCCTGAAGCTGTAGAATCACCCACAGCCTGAACAGGAATGGAATCCCAAAGCTGTAGAGCCACCCATATCCTCAACCAGGGGCGTCGCTAGGCTGTTTTATTCGGGGCTCGGGCCCCGAATAAAACCCCCTGTGCCCCGAGTCTCCCGGGCTCCGGCCCCCCTGCCGGGGCCGGGCACCGACGGGCCCCCTTTAGCGAAATTTTTGGGGGGGGCCGCCCTGGACGCACAGCAGCTGGGGGGCCCTTCTGCGACAGAGAGCGAGCGCTCCCTCCCCCCCCAGACAGTGCCCGGCCCCCGCAGGCCCCAACACCGGAAGGCCGCCAGGTCCTCCCCGGCGCGAGGACCCGCCCGGCCCCCGGTGCGCCCGGGCCGGCAGCGTCCGTGCCCGTGTTTCCCCATCCAACGAGCCGTCCTCGGTCCCGAAAACCAGCGCGTCAAAAGGCCGTCGCCCGAGGAGCGGGGAAAGGAGCCCCGGGGCTGAAAAAGGCAGAAGAGGGCGCGCTCCCCGGGGGAGTTAAGGTGTATTACGGTTGTTTTTTTTTAAAGCGTTTCCCCCTGCCTCAGTGCCCCTAAAAAATGCCTGCCTTGGCCCCCAAAAACCCCGTTTTGTGGCCCCCAAAACCCGGCCTTTTGGCCCCCATCCACTGTTTTGGGGCCCCCATACCCCTGCCTGGGGCCCCCATAACCCCTGCCTTGCCCCTAAAATTTCTGCCTATGCCCCAAAATTTGCCTCCCTTGGCCCCCATATACTGCCCTTTGGCCCCCATATCCCTGTCTTTCCCCTAAAAATGCCTGCCGGGTGGCCCTTAAAATTTCCCCTGCATGTGGCCCCCAAATCCCTGCCTGGGGGCCCCCAAACCCCGCCTGTGGCCCCCATACCCCTCCCCTTTTGGGGCCCCCTAAAAATTCCTGCCTGGGGCCCCCAAAACGCCCCCCCTTGTGGCCCCTATGGGAACCCCCGGCCTGGGGCCCCCCCATATACTGCCTGGGGGCCCCCATAAAACTCCCCTCAGTCCCCCCCATATACTCCCCCTCAGTGCCCCTATATACGGGCCTCAGTCCCCCTATATATTTTCCTTCTTGGGGGCCCCATTATAACTGCCTCAGTCCCCCCATATACGGGCCTCAGGGGCCCCTATAAACCTTCTTGTGGGCCCCTATATACGGCCTGGGGCCCCCCAATATACAGCCCCCGGGGCCCCTATTACTCCCTTTTGGGGCCCCCATATACCTGCCTGTGGCCCCTATACACTGCCTTTCAGTGCCCCCTATATACCTGCCGGGGGGCCCCTATATACTTCCACTGCCCCCCCCTATAAACTCCCTTTGGTGCCCCCCCCTTTATATAACCCGGGGGCCCCCCTATATCCCTCCCTTTGGCCCCATAAAAACCGGGCCTGTGGCCCCAAAATACTATTTTCAGTGCCCCTAAAAAACCTAACTGAGGGGACGGGTATATCTATAATTAAGGATTGGGCTGGAAATTTTGGGGAAATTCTAAATATTTGTGCCCCCAAATCCTCGGGGAAAACGATTATTGGGGGGAGCAATCAGCATGAATTAGGGAACCCCGGAGGGAGAAAAAAAGGGAAATTTGAACAAACGCTGATCAAAAAAACTCTCCCTTTTAGTAAACTAAATTTTAACTGCATTGTAATCACTTATATTTTTTGCAAGCGCCCTACATACAACAAGTATCTCCACTTATTGGTCACTGTATGGGTAAAAAAACCCAGTCCCAGCTTCTGTGAAGGGGGGGGGTTTCTCCCAACTATTTTGGTCACTGATGGCGGTGGTAAAATGAAATTTTAGACCCTGTGAAACAGCTGTTTGGTAAACATTTTGGGGGGCCCGGGGTTTTGGCCCGGGGGTCGGGCAGGATTTTTTGACCCCTTAAAAGTATTTTAAATTTTTGGGGTTTTTTTTTTTTTGGGGAGGGTTTTAGAAACCAATCACTCGCCCGGGATATTTCTCCATGTGTATTTTTATGCTTTGGTAAACCTTTTTGGGGAAATTATATATGAAGGTGAGAAGTTCTGAAAAAGTAAATTTTTCTTTGGGTTTGATTTTTACTGTACAGTGACTCTGAGGAATGGACGGGAAAATTTGGTGGAATGTGCAAAAAAATTAGTGACGGGAAAACACAAGTTTTTTCTCTGAAAAAAAAACATCCGTTTTTTTAAACAATAAGGGTAAAAATTCGTGTAACCCCAGCCCAAACCCCAAAAAACCCAAAGGGGGGCCGACCCCCCGGATTTTTTTGGGACCCTAGCAACCCCCGCCCCTAAAACCAGGAAAGGTGGGGGGCCTAAAGGGCTGTAGAACCGAAATACACCCCGGAATGGGGGAAGTGGAATCCCGAAGCTTTTAAGACACCCCCCACCCCTAAACGGGAAGTAAAAACCCTAAATGTAAAACCCCGGCCCGCAGCCTAACAGGAAGGGGAACCCCTGAAGCTGTAGAATTCCCCAGACCCCTGAACAGGAATTTGGAAGCCTAACCTGTAGAGCCCCCTACACCCCGGGAACAGGAAGTGGGGCCTTTAAGCTTTAAAACCACCCACACCAAAACGGGAAGGGGGAAAGCCTAAAACCCCTGTGGGGCCAAGCAAATACCTTAAAATTTAATAAGCTTTAAGGTAAAAAAGGGGTTTTTCCCCTCGCCAAATAAATTATTTTTGGGAACATGTAGAAAAAAGGAAACAAAATAGCTTTCTAAAGATGCCCCTATAGGTTTTTTTTCTGCCCTTTAAAGGGCCCAGCCCAAAATTTTTTTACATGATTTTTGGGGCCCGGGCCCCTTCCATTTTTCTATTTTAAGTGAAAGAATGCACCTGAATCTATGAACCCGTTTTAATTTCGGGTCATAGAAATTTTGCGCTTCTGGGGGTACCAAAACGACACTTCTGGCCCCAGGGAAACCACTGTTTTTTAAAATGCTCTAAACCCGTTCCCGCAGTAATTCCTGGATTTCCCCTACTGAACTATAAATGCAATAGCTTCTACCTTCTAAATGTGCTCCACCTCCCGCACGGCCCCCCGGTCTCAGGCCCTTACAAAGTACCGTGGGCGCTTTTGTAATGCGCTTGATAATTTGGGTTGCGCCTGTTTTAAACCCCTTAAACGACCCCTGGCCCGGACCTTTTTGCGGCGGGCCGGTTCGGGTCTTTTGTCTGCAGCGACGTCTTTTTGACGTCGCTGCAGACGGGGGATCGGGGTTTTCGGCCCCTGGCCCCCGCGCGCTGGGTTCGGGGGTGAAAAACATACCCCCCATCCCAGAGCAAACTCCCGCAGGCAAACTGGAGCTGGGGGAAACCTCCCGCAACCCCCATTTCTTTAAAAAACCCCTTTTATTGGGGGCGGTCGTTACCCGGGAGGGGCAACCAAAAGGGGGCCCCCGGCCCCTGTCGGGGGGATCGGCAGCCCGGGGACCCACGAAACTCCCGGGGCCGGCTTGGGACATTTAGGGTCTGGGGGGCCAAAGCAAGGCCCCAGAGGTTGCTTTTGTAAGAAGCCAGTGATTAGAGGGCACTGTGGTCTGTCCTAATCACTGCCTTTTGTCAGACGACACAGATTAGCATGGGATTAAAACATAAAATGAAAATGCAATACATTTTACAAAATGTAAAAAAAAAAAAAAAAAAAAAAATGTTAAACAGTTTTCCCCCCTTTATGGAGGGGCCCAAAAAAAAGTACAAAAAAAACCCTAAAAAATGTAAAAAAAAGAATAAAAAAAATAAAAATAAAAAAAAATAAATTATAAAAAAAAAAATAATTGTACATAAATTACACCAAAAACCCCAAAAAAAACCCACACAATTTGGATCCCACCCACCGTAAAACCTGTAAAAAATTAAAACTAACAAGTTTTTTAAGTGGTGAAATGTGGAAAAGGTTTAAAAAAAAAATTTAAAAAAAAAAAAAAAATTTTTGGGGGAAAAAAAAAAAAAAAAAAACTGGGAAATTAAATTTTTAAAATGGGGGTTTAAAATTAAACTATTCCCTTAAAAGTAAAAACTTTTTTCCTTTGAAAAAAAAAGAGGCCTTTATCCAACCCGCGTCATTTAAAAAAAAAAAAAAAAATTTTCAACTTTTTAAACGCAAGGAGGCCAAAACTAAAAAAAATGTTCTGGTCATTAACTACTTTTCCCGGGGGTTCGGGCCTTTTTTTTTAAAGGGGGTTTAAAGGTTTTTAAAAATTCCCCCTAACGGCTTTTTTTGGGATATAGTGTAAATTTCCCAAAACACGGGGGGGCCCCCTCCCCCGGTTCCCCCCAACATTCATTTTCGCAAGCGTAAAACCCCCGCTAACAATTGACATTGGGAAACCCCCGGGGGGAGACGACACGTAATCCCAAAATGTAAACCCAAAAAAAAAAAGAAAAAAACACAAAAAAAACAGAAAAAATAAAAAAAAATTAACAACCCAATTCACAATTTTTTTTGTACCCAAACCCTTTAAAAACCCTTTAAAGGGCCCCCGCGTTTTTTTTTGTTGTTTGACACGTTCTTTTTTTTTCCCCCTCGCCTTCCCCGAGCCATAACTTTTTTATTTTTTCCAAACCCACATAGACAAAATGAGGGCTTTTATTTTGCAAAGGGCAAGATGTACTTTCTAATGGGGTTTTTTTCCCTGGAAAATTTTAGGGAAAATCTGGGAAACCAAAAAAAAAAAACTCCAATTGGGGCAAATTTTTGAAAAAAAACATATTTTTTTGCCGGTTCCCGGGGGTTTTTGCTTTTACGGCGTTCAATCTTCGGTAAATATAATGTGTCATCTGTATTCTACAGGTTGATACGCATCCGGCAATACCAAACATGTAGGGTTTCCGTTATGTTTTGGTACCATAAAAAAAACTCTAAACATTTTCTATTTTTTAAATTTACGCTGCAGCGCCATTTTGTGCGACCAATACATTTTTTGTACTAACACCTACAGACGTCAGTGAGGGGCATTTGTTGCGTGCTGAAGTGTACTTATTATCTCTAGCAGTTTGGAACGCATGCAACTTTTTTGATCACTTTTATTCCATTTTTTGAGTGACATAAAATGACCCAAAAACGGAATTTTGGCGTGTGGATTTTTTTTTTCTTCTATGGTGTTTAGCGTACGGGATAAAAGATGTTATATTTTTATAGATCGGACTTTTTTCGGATGCGGCGATACCAAATATGTGTACATTTTTTTATTATTTAATGATTTTATTTGTAAAATGGGGAAAGGGGGATGATTTGTACTTTTAATACTTTTTTTGTACTTTAAAACGTTATTTATTTTTTTCACTGTAACATTGAGTCCCAATATGGTGCTTGACCACTAGGGGGCACGATTGTTAATACAGCCTAAGCATAGGCAATGCATTAGGGTGTACAAAGATAGCGGTTTCCCCACTTCCTGTCTACGGCCGGAAGTGGGGCAAACAGGGACATGGCAGTGACGGGAGCCTTCACAGGCCCCCACCCCGTGCCCCGGTTTTGTCGGGATCGGCGCAGCATAGCTGCGGCGATGCCGATGACCCGGCGTGGGTGGCGGCACCGATCGCATTATTCGGGACGTCGGGGCCATTTTTGCCCGGGGTGTCTGAGGGGTTTAAAAACACCCCAGGGGCAAACCCCACCCCCGCCGCTTTTACTGCCGGGTGTTAACGCCCATTAAACCCAAACCCCTGGGGCTGTGGGGGGGGGGGGGTCGCCGAGCAATCCCCCCGCAAAGCTCCTTGCGCCCTGGGACGTACTCATACGTCCAGGGTCATTAAGGGTTAAATGACATCACCCATATATAAGTGTTTAGACGAAAAGTGACACAATTAACACTCAGGGTTATGTCTACCACAATGATAAAATGCAAAAACTGCAGTTTTTTTTGGGGCGGATTTTGCGGTTGGTTTTTCGGATTTTTAACAGGCCTTTTAACGCTGAACTTACTAGAATCTGCTTAATACGGGGGATTATAGAACATGTTTCCTAAGCCGCAGTTTTTTTAAATCCCACAATAGAAGATCCATTGTTAGATTTAAAATCAGATTTTTGCTGCGTCTATGACAGTGGGTTTCAGTTGGGTTTTTGCAACTGTGCGGTAGGCAGGGCCCAATACAAATTGATGGCTGGTGGGGAGTATTCTGAGGGGGACAGCTATTTTATTCCAACATAAAAATGACCCCAAAACCTCCAAGAAAATGAGGGTAAGGATTGGCCCCAAAATGTCTCCAGCAGGGGCCCGGGACAAGGGATTTTTTGGGGCCCAGGCAGTAAGCCAATGGGGCCCCCCCCCCCCCTCGCCTCAAAAAAAACCCACCCCCCCCACACACACTAATTTTTCTCACCCCCGCGCCAGGTCCTTCACTAATTTTTGCACATTCCACATAGCTCCGTCCAATTTCCCCAGCAGTCACTGCACAATGAAAATGGGCCCTGACAAATTTGCATTTTAAAAAATCGCTCCCCTCCGTATGACAGGGGAATACCCCTAAATAACAGTCACTAAATAATCCACCGATACATGGAGCAAATCTAACCAGACAATGATTGTTACTAAAAACTACAAAACCAAGACCCAAAACTATTACTACTTAAGGGGCTCAAATAAATCCTGCCAAACCCTGACCGAACGCGACCCCCACATGTGACTACCAGCTGGACACTGGCTCTGATTACATATACCACCGCCATACAGGGGCCAAAATAGTGGTAGATACTAGTTGAAATGTAGGCTCTGCAGAAATATAATTGATTACACTGCAGTTCTTTTAGTAAATCACTGGAGACGTCTTTTCTGATCAGCGTCGTTCACTTTCCCTTTCCTTCTCCATCCGGTTCTAAACCTTCATGCCAATTGCTCCCGGCCAAGACTCTCCCTGAGGATTTGGACAAAAATATCTTAGATTCCTCACATTTCCAGTAACTCCTTAATTATAGGTATATAAGTCCCCTTAGTCAACAGGTATATAGATATGCCCTCTCAGTCAGGCAGGTATATAATATTGTCCCCTTTGACAGGTAGGGATAATTAAATATAGGGGCACTCAGGGCAGGTTATATAGCTAGGGGCCCAGGAAAATATATAGTGGGTTTAGGCGGGGGTATGGGGGCTACAGGCAGGCGTATGGGGGGTCAGGGAGACGTATGGGGGCTCAGGCAGGCGTATGGGGCCACAGGCAGGCGTATAGGGGCCACAGGCAGGCGTTTTGGGGCCACAGGCAGGGTATGGGGCCCTTTGGCAGGGTATGAGGGCCACAGCAGCGTTTTTGGGCTAGGCACCATATGGGCTCAGGCAGGCGTATTTGGGACCACAGACAGGCGTAATGGGGTCAGGCAGGTATAGGGCCAAGGAAGGCATTATAGGGGGCCGCAGGCAGGCATTTTATGGGGCTGCAGGCAGGCATTATAGGGGCCACAGCAGGATATAAAAAAGGGCCACAGACAGGCATATGGGGGCCACAAAGGGAAATATAAGGGGGCCACAGGCAGCATTATAGGTGGCCGGGAGAAAACAATATAGGGGCCGCTACAGGATAAGGGGCCACAGGCAGGCCATTATAGGGGCCGCAGCAGCATAATGGGGCCGCAGGCGGATATAGGGGCCACAGCAGGGTATGGGGGCCACAAGCAGAAAAATAGGGGCCACAGGCAGGCTAATGGGGCCAACAGGAAAAAAATAGGGGCCACAGGCAGCACTTAAAAAACAACAACATTAATATTTTCCCAATTCCCGGGCGCCGCTCCTCTTTTGTCCTCTTTAGCCGGCGCTTCCTCCGGCAGCTTTCCCCGGGCGCACGGCCTATGACCCACGCTGTGGCCCGAGGAGAGCGGTCGCGATGACATCACGTCATTGCGACGCTGCCGGCTGAGGCGCACGGGGCCGCGACGGGTCCTCAAACGCTGGTGAGGACCGAACGGCCCCGCTGTCGGCCCTGCATTTACCGGAGGATCCATCGATCCTCCGGGGCGGGCCCGACACTGTCTGCGGGGCAGGGAGCGCTTTTTCCTCCTTTGCTCCGCAGAAGCGGTCACAGAGCCCCGGCGCTTCAGGCCAATGGCAGCGGCCTGGAGCCCCGGGGAGTTTGGGCCCTGCGCGCGCCCCTTGGATAGGCCCGAGGTGGGGCCCCCCAAGGGGTCCGCCTACCTTGGCCCTAACCTCGTCCCCGGCCCTGGGGCCCCAAACCTAAATCTATCTTGGGCCTCCGTCAAAGGAAGTGGGGGCGCAAGGTCTCTACCATCCACCAGCTCCGTGATGTCGTCATGGAGGAGGAAAGACGATTCCAGTGATTGCAACCTGTGAAGCTCTAGTGACATCCATGTGCAAGAGAGAGAAGGCAGAGCTGGAAAATAAAAGCGGCCACACAAAATATTGACACTTTGGGCACAATTTATCCATTGTCACTTAGTGGTGTACTTACTTTTGTTGTCACTTAGGGTTTAACTCACTTTTGTTGCCACGTTTAGGACATTTATGTCGTTTGGTTTTTTTGGGGGAAATTTAAAATTTTTTTTACAAG